>JAPMOQ010029835.1:4310655-4365510 GCA_026543055.1 Argiope trifasciata
TGTGTGTGTGTGTGTGTGTGTGTGTGTGTGTGTGTGTGTGTGTGTGTTGGCGCTCTACAGGCCAGACCGTTGGACCTACAGCTACCAAATTTGGTACATGTATACCTTGGTGGTCGGGAATGGGCACCTCGGAGCCATTTTTTCGAATTTTTAATTAGCATTTGAATTAATTAAAAGATTAAGCGAAATTTAGACGTTTTTCCACTATAATTTCCGAAAATATCATTGCACAAACATGATTTTTGTATAAATTTAAAGATTAAAAAATTAGCGTTCAAACGGTATCAGTTTTTTTAATTTATAATGTAAGCTTCTATTTTTAATGAATTTTTAAGGAAATATCTTAACCATGTTTTTATCACGTGACTGGATAAAATAAAAGAATGCCGGAAGTTCGAAAAAAAAAAACTATCATCGCAAATCAAATCTAAAGAAATACAACTTTCAGCACGGGACTGGATAAAATAACATAAATATAAAAAGTGATATTTTCTAAAAAAATAAATGCAAAGCAAAGGATTCTATGATCGTTTGCAATATCTAAATAATTAATTCAATAAATCTTCTTTACGGTAAACCTGATTGAATTTAGACAGGATATGCATTGGAATCCCGATTTAATGGCATATTTCTATTATCGTTTGCAATATCTGTATCATTAATTCAATATTTTTTTTTCATTATAAAATGTGATAGTTTCTAAAAAAATAAATGCAAAGCTAAGTTTTCTATAAAATCTGCAAGAGCACGTCAAAGGGAAAAAATTAGGTTTTATCATCGTGTTGCCATCATTTTGACAGAAGTTCAAATTTAAAAAAAAACTATCATCGCAAATTAAAAATTAAGAAAGGCAACTTTTAGCACGTGACTGGATAAAATAAAATAAATATAAAATGTGATATTTTCTTTAAAAAATGCAAGGCAAAGGATTCTATGATCCTTTGCAATATTTAAATCATTAATTGAATAAATTATCTTTATTTATACAGGATTAAATTTATATAGGATATGCATTCAAATTCCTTTCCAATGGCCAATTTGTAAAATATTATTAATAGGCATATATATTGTTTAATACTAATAATTTGATCTAAATGAAGTAAATAATTACATTTTATGTAGTTTGAGTCAAACAATGCATTTATGAATAATGAGTCTTAGATTTCTTCATACTTTGCTCTGTGAGCCATATTTTACAAAATATTTTTATTAATATTTTAAATAAAAGTTGCTACATCAATCAGTCTTCTAAATCAATCATTAAAACTGATTGATTTATAAAATTAAAGAATATTATTAGGAAAACGCGTTCTTTTAGAACTTTCAGTCCATCACCTTAAAGAAAATATTAATTTCAGGCCAATCAATGCTACTTCAAGGCTAATGAATATGTGATTTAATTGAAAATTTTAGAACCCATTACTCATGCGAACCAGCTGGTTGCCAAAGGCGGCTAGTTATTAATAAAGATAAATAATAAATATTAACATATTAAAGGCGGGGGATCTTGACGAAAGTATGGTAGGTAACGCGGCGATAAATCGTAGTACTACGAATCCCGCCTTTAATGTGTTAATAAAGAGTAGAGGGTAGTGTAATTCTTTGAGTGGAGGTATGTTTTTGGAGGGGAATGGGTAAACAAATAGGGTTGCTCAAAATAAAAGACGTCAAGACTGCTGTTTGAATAAAGGTAGGGAACTATTGTATTAGAATTGTCAAGATAATAAATTACTTAATTTTTCTCTTTTTTTACTTTTATTTTTTTTACACCAGCATATGCATATGATGAACAGAAATTACAATTTTTTAATTGTATCTCCTTTGGATTCAGTTAATTAAAAGAGCTTTTAACAACAGTGATTGAGATATAATTTACTCGACTCGATTTGCAAAGAGGTATTTATTGTAACTTTTATAATTGCAGTAAAATGCCCTAAATGAATAAAAAAAATCCGAAAGCAAATGGAATACATTTGTATGAACATGAATATTAAATTACAATGAATGAATTCAATTTATTTCATAAAAGAAAAAGGGTATGTTGTACAATGTCAAAGAATATACGCATTTATTATTAAAATTATTTTTATCGGATCAATTCCATTTTTCATCGGAGTCGTGGCCCACTAACTAATTTTTAAACCATCAGAGAATAGAGATATGTTCCTAATTGGAAGAGATGGAATGGTTCCTAAATAGAATAAAGATTCATATATTTTTTAAAAATTTTGTTTGAATCAATGAACATAATTCTGAAAACATACAGAATCTGAATTTTTGTATTGACCCTCGGTTCTATTAATCATATTCAATAATCTGCTTATCAACAGATTGATGTTTTATCAAGAAAAATGGTTAGATTAACTGCAGATAAAACTGATGGGGACCCAAAGGATAGTTTGAATATTACTATTTAAATAATTTCAATGGTAAGAAAGCCCTGTCAACGTGAACCTGTGTGTGGAATCAGTCGTTGAATGGCTTAAAATAACAAAATTCTAAAATTCGTAACGCAGTCTGCTTCATTCGCAGATAGGTAGGAGTTTTTATTGTTTAAATTATTAATCTGCTAAAAATATGTTATTTCATAAGACTAATAGAATCGAGGATCACTATAAAAATTTCGACTTCCTAATTTTTTCTTGCGATTCATTTTCCAATTTAAACAACATGAAATATAAATCTTGAAGTTATTCAATTTCCCAATTGAAAGAATGTACATATTTCTAGAGTTTTAGAAGTCAGTTATTGGGCTGAAATTGGAATGGATAGTCCTTTCATTCTATTTATACATGTTAGGAGATGATAAAAATATGCAAGGACTCAGATTTAACTTGTTCGCTTTTACAATCAATATGTCTTGAGTAAGAATATTGTAATGGAAATTAATAGTAATGCCCCACTGTTGAATGTTTCATGTGCTTTAAAACTGAGCAACGTTTCATGTAAGTATTTTAGTAACGTCTAGAAGAAATATATAGAACTTCATAGTACATTGTCAAGTCAACACAGTGACAAATTTTGTGTAACTTTTGACTCAGGTCTATAGTTCTAGTGATGAAACTATGAAATCTCATCCGTCTAGCTTTTTTATTTCCGGGTGCAATGAGTGCAGATAGATAAACAATCAAGCTTAGTTGATGGATTTTATCTATAATTTATTTTATTATTAATCATTACTATTTTATCTAATGATTGCAAAATTTGATTTTGATGTTAAGACTGCATATTAAATATTATTTATTTAATTCATTTCTTTTGGTTATTGTCCTCAAAGCTCGAATGATAACATTCCAAAAATTGTATAAAGGATTATACAATTCAAAGAACTATATAGTTGAAAATTTTGGTGTTTTAAATGGGTAGACATCGAATATAGAATGGAAACAGGGAAGTATTTAATGGATAAATTATTTGATAGAAGAGCTACAAGCACTCTGAAGTTTTTAATTATTTATTTAATGTGGTTTAAATGTTAAACATTTATGATTTCATTGCTATACTGATTCTTAGAAATACTTATTGAAAGAGATTTGTGGATTATTTTGAGAATTATTTTCTTCATTACTCAATATTAATTTTTTTTTAAATCCAAAAAAATTTGAATGATAATTATAACACAAAATATAAAATTTCTAAAAAACTTAAAGCTACATATTTTTTATTGATATATACTTTAACTGGTAGTATTTCCTTAAAGCACATTTATTACTTAAATTCATTTTGTTTTTAAATATAAGGCAATAAAATTTCTGCAAATCTAAAAAAAAATTCTCTTACCCAAAATTTGGAGGCTACTTCCATGCAACTTTATGACTCACTTCTGAATACACGCATTTTAAAAGTATTTTAAAAAAGAGGCGGAGCATTTCTTGTGACGTCAGGATCATTCTGAGCTGAACTGCTATTGGTTACTACCGTCGGAAATGGAAGAAAATTTTGAGGAAGCAGTGGGTTTGAATTGACATAAATCAATCCATTAAAGTTAATCAATAGATGAAGAAACAAATATTTCTGAATATTTTCTTTTAATTATTGAGTTTATCAATAAATTCAATAATATAAATGATAATTATATATCGGAACAATTTTTGCACTTTCATTTTCAGTGCAAGAGCTCCTTTTTTTGTTGTTATTATTAAATTACTGCTTTCTTTTCAACAAATTTTCAAGTTTTTTTTTTTTTTCTTTTTAAAATACAGATGCATCCTTCCCCCCTAGCCAGAATTTATATTTGCTTGAGAAATATTCTTAAAATATTTGAACTATTATTATTAAAGAAAAAATTGTTTAAAATGTTAACGACAGCACAAAAAAGACTAAAATTGTGTAATGTTCTTAAAATATGAACATATAAGGTATATTTTTTAATAAAATCCCAAAGTATATGTAAAGAATTCACCGAAAATTCAGCTTCCAGATTTTGATAAATATAAATGTTTCCAATTTTTGAGACAATTTTTTTTTTAGATTTAAATTAGTGAACCTGTAAATACAATAACAAAAAAACACAAAGATCCAAATGGGTGAACTTTGGCATGGGATATATTTGATATTCTTACATCAATATTCAAATCATTGAATGAGAAATTTATGGAAATTTATCGTAACAAATAGAATTGAAATTCGAAGTAGTTGTTAATATTTTCAGTAATCTAAAATATAATTCTATTGGTTTATTGAGACACTTCTAGTGTTGTAAAGCTTTTTTTTGTTAAAACTGAACTAAGCATATGGTTGAAACGTATTAGCCAATTTTAAAAATTATACTCCACAATAAGGACGTTTCTTATTTAATTTCATAGTTATCGAATATAGGACATCTCCATAGTTCTCGAAACTGACCACTATTCTCAATGATCTAAAAGAGTCTACTTTTGAACCACAAAATTACGAGATCGATATCTCATTTTTCCGAGGATCTATACTATACAAGGATTTGTTGACCGTTAGATTCTTCAGGATAAGCATCCTTCCTATAATAGGTTTTCCAAATTTGAATCACAAGAGTTGATTCAAATGCTGAACTCCACAATTGGTGAAAGCTCAAAATTGCCATGTTCATCACTAATAATCTTCGCATAGGTTCAAACGAAATATCAATTAAATTAATTTAGATAATAATTATTTCAGTCTCCTAAATTTCTGAAATATAAATATGGGCGTCTCCTTCTTAGGTAGAATTCAAGAGTTGCTGATGAAGAAATGTAAGAAAAAGAATAATTTTCAACTAGAATTCCTTTAATTCAACTAGAATTCCTTCTAATTTTAGGGAAATCGGTGATTTTCTAGAGGAAAGAAAATGATTGAAATTTCTTATAAAAAGAAATTTCCCAAAAATAACAACGGAAATTACGATTAATGGTTAAAAGATATAACGATTACATTTGCGTGATCGATGCCAAAGATTTGTTCATTTGGAAAACTCTCAGTTTATATAGCGAGTGACTTAATGTAGCATGGAAGTTTCTGGAAGTATCTCTAAATCTCGGCTAATAATAGAGATAGGATCAGAAATCTATGAAAATAAAGTGCAACAAATTGATCCCGAAGCTTAGGATAATCGAATCATCTATTCTGTATCCCCTTAAGAATTTCTGTAAATATTTTTTTTTCAATCATAAGACTAACATAACAAAGATGCGGTTTACAGAATCGTAATAATATGCAATATTTTTAATTATTAATTTAATGTCTTGGCTAGTTTTATTTACTTGTTCAAGGATTTCTCTTGAGATAAAATAATTGTACATTCTGCAGATTTTTGTTTTGAATAAGAATTGAAAAATAGATCAATTCATGATCAATCGATAACAGATTAATGAGCTGCATCGATTTAATTTATTAATCATTGTTAATTTTGTAAAAAGAAAAAGAACATGACTTTATGATGCAATGAAAAGCAGCATTTAATAAGATGTTAGATGATGTAGGAATAAACTTTTTATCATTACCCAGAAGCTGATTTCACTGAGCAAACCTGAATCTCAACCAATTATAGAATAATATATGAATGTCTGAATATTGCTGTTTTTGTAGGGCGGACCAATGTGCCTTGATTTACGAAATTTGCTTTAGTATATTTTGGAAAAGACACTGTGGATTTTGGTGGGATCATTTTTTAAGTTTTTAATAAGTTTAAGTAATTTAAAATTAATTGGAATTTAGCAGCTATCATTAAAATTTTTTGAAAATGTTGCAGCTCTAAATTGATTTCTACCGTATTTAAAAATTCAAAACCTGATCATTCTAATATATCAATTTTGTTCCATTATTTTCTTTTCATTTTGAAGCTTTTAAAAATATTTATACTTTTCAATAACAATTTATTTTTTGTAATTAAATTTGGATAATTTTCACTGCTGATTCAAATATTTTATCCTGGATTTTTCCCTTCAATAAAATATGAAATTAGCCCCTTTTTTAATGAATCGTTTTTTTTTTAAGATTACTTAATATTTTTTTTCATTTTTGGTCTATTTTAATACAAGCATAATTAAGGTTTAAATTTAGAGAGAATGAATGATGAAAATTTTTCATTCATGTGTTCAAAAATTTGTTTAACACTGATGCTTTTTTCCACACTATTATTGGATGAATTTTTAAAAAATGATCCTTATTCTGTAAAAGTTTTCTGATTCATGTAGTGAATCGCTTTGTAAACAAAATTCCTTTAAGATGTTATTCAAATTTTGAAATGTATTCGATGGTTTATACAAAGTTCTAAAGTTCTTATTTTTATAAACATATTTCGATTCAGCAAATAGGCTATTGTATTAGTTGAAGTTTAATTCTTTTGAATTTCACTTTAAAAATCAAACTTTTGGACAGATAGAGAGAATTAGCAGCTGTGCAGCATAAAATACAGGCAGATGTAAGTCTTCTAAAATAGAAATGAGGAAATTCTTTATCGAGGAAATTTTCGAACAAGTGTTTTTGAAAAGAAGTAGGAAATCACTGTCTTTAGAAATTCAAAATCTTACTGAAATTTCAGCAAATTTTATTTTCTGAAAGCTCCAAAAATATTCTTACAAAAACAGTTTTTACACCATTTCAAAATTTCAGAAACTGACAATTAAATGGTTCCAATATATTTCGGGTACAATTTTTTCCAGCGTTAATACATTTTTGGAAATATTTTTTTTTTAATTTGAAGCATTGTTTTTTTGGTTTTTTTTTTGTTATTGCAGTAAAAATCTTTTTTGTTTTGTTTTGTAGTGGTGCGTCTACGACATTTTTCTCCATACTTTCGAAATGGGACGAAACGCAATTTTATTTAGCATAATAATGTTTGACTCAAGAAACAAATATTGGGTTTTTAAAAATTATTTTTGTATTAATTTTTACCATTTTAATAGTTTTTTTTTTTTAAATATTTTTGAGAAAGTTTTTATTTGTTCTACGTGTTACAGAAAAAATTGCTTGCAAACTTTAATACAATAACTATTTTAAGCCGAAAATATTTTTTTTATTCTTAGTTTGATATAATACATTTTATGCGATTTGTTTCTCGATTCAAACACTCAGAGTGAATAATTTTTTTAATATTATTTGGCTGAAAATTAAGTCTTGAAATTCTTTCTGAAACCAGTTGCAAGTTGGTATTTTTTTTATATATATAAGGGTTGCCCAAATGAAAGGGGCACTTGCATTTGCTTTAAAATGACTGCAGCATTGCCGATCAGAGATATAAAGGGTGTTAGGAGGTGTGAATTGCATACGGCATTCAACAGTAAAAATTGTTCGTATTAGAAGAAACTAGTCGAAAGTAAAGAAATGCTATACATGGATGCGTCCAGATCTGAATAATGCGTGGTAGTTCTGTTTTTTATTTATCGATTGACGTGAACCACTCTGAAATGATTTCCTGCCAGACTTTCTCAATCAAAAAATGATCCTTCTCCATAATAATGCCAGCCCACATGTCTCCCGGCACACAGCTTCAAAAAAAATCCGTTGGAAAGTGTTGAAACAACCACCGCGCAATCCGGATTTGTCACCCCATGACTTCCACATCTTTCGGCTACTTAAGGGAGCATTACAGTGGACATGCTTCCATTTGAAAGACGAATTAATGGAAGCTGTGTTGGATTTCCTCAAAAATCAACTACCTTCTTTCTACAGAAAAGGCTTGCTATCTAAGGATTTGGCCTGTGTTACAATACATGACAATTTCCTTTGGTTTCCAATAAAAGTACTCCTTTCATTAACCTTTCCACTTTTCATTTAGGCAACTCTTTTAATAACATAATGGTCAATCACTTTTTGCTTTGATTTCTAACAACAAATTTTTACTTTCAGCATAATTTTCATATTATTATACGAATAATTCGACTTTCCCTTCATTTAGATACTAAAGCAAACAAAAATAAAGAAAAAAAAATCTCACTTTTTACAAAAAAAAAAAAACTATATTATTTTTCAAATAATTCTTATATTTTATTTAAAATATTCTAAGCCTTGTCACTTTATTTTTATCATAAACATCAAATTACGCATGAAAGATTAAATCTCACTAATATTCCAGCGAATTAATTAATCACCCAAATTTTACTTTTACAGACATTTGGCAAATGAAGAATCTTATAACCAATTTCGATTTTGGACACTATTTATACCTCATTTATCATTATGCACTATTAGATATCCATCTATTTAGTTGAAAGAAATCTGGAGCTCAAAACATGGTTGATTTATATTTTAAATTTGATATTTCGTTCGCTTTTGGAAAAATATCACAACACAATTCATTGATTATATTCTACTTACGCTTCCTTTCCAAAGGACCGAGGAAAATTCAGAGGGAAAAAAATCAGCTCAACACATAAATTGATCGGAACGGTAAGCAATATTTGCTTTGAAAATTTCACCCCTCCGCAACGTGTCTAGATTCTTTAAATTTGTTTGAACAGAAAGCAAAGATGACATACATATTCTTCTCCTTTGTTGAATGTTGTCATAAAGAGTAATTACCCTCCCCCCCCCTTTCAAGATAAGAAAGCGTGGGAGGAGACTAGCATCAAAAGGGATCCGTGATATTGGTTTCCTTTTTACTCGAACAATGCCTTCACTACGTAGAAAGGAAGATAAATATCGTTAGATATTTCTGCTATTAAAATTTAATGCCATATGAAATTGAAGAAGAAAAGTTTGTTTTGTAACTGCGAATACAAAGTAGTTATTTATGATAAAATTTTGCATGACTCTTTTGTCATGTTCAAATTTCATGATTAGTGTTTTGAACTTGAAAGTGATTTTTTTTTTGTGTGTGTGTTTGAAAGAAAAGCAGGACGAAAGCAAGTAAATTCGAGAGCTGCACCTTGTAAAGTTCGATTTAATACACACTTATGCCTCTTTTTTACTTTCGTGTTTGTTGAAGTAAACAAAGAAAAAAATCCGGCTATCGTCAAAACAATCCACTCTGAAATGTTTATGTATTCTTGGAGCTTGAAGGAGGTTATTAGTTCGAGGGCCGCGGTGGCCTGGTGGTAAAGTCTCGGCTTCGGAACCGGAGGGTTTCAGGTTTGAGACTCGATTCCACCGAAGATCCATCGTGTGAGGGGGTTTCTTGCACGTTAAATCTGTCGGGCCAAACGTCCTCCCGCTGGTGTGGCGTGGTGTGGAGAGGGGGATGCCAGTTCAGGTGTCGTCCTCGTCATCTGATCTTGGTTCAAAATTACGAGGTCCGTCCCAAAATAGCCCACGTGTTTCTTTGAAACGGGACGTTAATATAACTAAACTAAACTAAGCGGTTATTAGTTCAGAACCAGGGTCACCAATATGCATTCTTGATGTTCGATTGCTGGACTATTGAGAACGTGGCCGTGCTAGCATAGCACCTTGACAAAAGTTAACCCTTCCGGTCTGGGAGTTGTTATGTGACTTACCACCGCATGTTGATGAATGTCAATGTTTCTGCAATCTTTGAATCCGAAAAATTAAATACTGTATTGTACTTGTACTCTTGTAATACTGTACTTGTTGCTGAGTTGTGACTTATGGCACTTTACAAGCGCACTTACAATTGTGTGTCAGCGACTTAAGCCGAGCGAGCTTCTCTTGTTTTTGTAACTGAGCCAACTAGGGCCAAGAGTACAACTTCGCTACTTCATTCGGCAAATTCCCTTGCACAACCCGCCTTTGCGGAGGGAGGGGGAGACATTCACAGATAGAATACAGAAGAAGAGGAACCACCCGAACTCGAGTCCGGAAAGACCAAATAACGTGGAAGACGCGTATCCCTATGTGGTGATATCTTAATAAGCCAGTAATAGCCGCTAGACATTAGCATACGCTTTTGTCGAATGGATAAGTTACTGGACTTCAAACCCAAGCATGGCAGCTTCGATCCTTGGCGGAATTCAACCCATATTTCGGCACAATTCCAACCAACACCATCGCCACACCTATGCCAGGAAGCCGGCATTAATTTGTCTGTGGACACAACTGGGAAGGGGATAAAAAGGAAGATCTATACCAAAAAATATACTTTTTTTTCTAAATTGTTGATGTTTATGAAATATTGGATGGAATTCAATTAATTCAAATATATTTGTTTGGCAAGATGTATATTAATCCGATAACTAAGAAAGTAAAGAAAGGAGGGAGCTTGATGGATAAAATCTGTGATATGATATTATCATCAGAACTAAACATCTGTATCAGATTTTGAACCAACATCAATATATTAACTGTCTCCTCTTGGCTTATTTTCAAAACCCTCTACAACATAATCATCGAATCTAGGACAATTCCCATTCGTACAAGTTCTACAAAATCGTTGGAGATAATACTTACATGAGCATATATTTGCAGAACAACTATGATTTAACAATGGAAACAAAAAAAATTGTTTTTAAATTTTAATGATTATTCCAATGTCTAGTTTCTGCGTAATTGATAATGATGTCGTGGTAACGGAAGTAGGGGAGGGGGTTGCATTAGTTTCTGAGGGCAAAGACCCCTGAGAGGCAGAGAGTTGAATTCTAACTTCTAACTCATATGAAGATGACACTCACACTCTCGATTGCTAAACCGCTTTTTGCAGGGGTGGTGGAGATATTTCACACACTTCACAAATAGAATACAGGGTAAAGAACAAACATGCCCGAACCAGACTCGAATCCAGGATTCCCAAATCACGGTTAAGGTGTACTACCCTTAGACCAGAAAGCCGGCCTTTTAAGCAAGTTTAAATAATTAATTATCAAAACATGTTGACTAATGTAATGATTAAAAACAAGATAATATTAATAATCTTCTTTAATCAAATTAAGTTTTGCTAAATATATTATTTTAATGAAAAATATCATTACTTTACTTTATTTCACAATTTATTATGCCATCTTCTTAACGTCACCTTTCAAATTACTTTCATATAATCATTTTTATTTTCTCATATACAAAATATGTAAACAAATAAACTATATTGTTTAAAAAATTCGTATTTTAAATTTTGATTCATCGTTCTGTCCCAATCCTTTTTGGGTTTAAAAAAATATATTCCATGATAATGTAAGTATGTGAGCATGATAAACTCAAATCAACTTTAAGTTAGACAAAAGAAATCTGACTCCTGGTATTTAGACTAAATTTGTAAATTTCTACTAAAATTTAGACGACATCCATTTAAAACAACTTTGTCTGTCTGTCTGTCTGAATAACAAGTGAACTTAGTAAATTAAAAAAATGTGAAGATGCCGAGGGATTATTCTGTCAGTGGGCTGTATTGGGTAAAATAGGAAGTGATCATCTCCCGATCAAAATAGAACTCAAAATGTCAAAGAAGAGACCTATCATAAAAGAAAAGTTCTGGAACTTCATGGAAGCTGATTGGTCGGCCTATACTGAACTAACAGAAAGAAACTTCAACTAACTTTCACTCACCCGTCAACTTGATGAAAAATGGCTCAATTTCAAAGATGTCGTCATATGTAGTGCTAAGAAAACCATACCCGGAGGGAATTTCAGACGTTTTAAAGCCATCTACTTACATAACGATCCTAACATACGACCTCTAGTTGATAAAAGAGATAGACTGTACCAAGAGTTCAAGCATACCAACAGTGACATTACACGTGTTGAATTTAACAGAATTAATGCAGAAATTAAACGTTTATACGCAACAAAGAAACGAGATTCATGGCATGAGGTTTGTAGTAAAATTGATGCTAGAACAAATAACTATAAGCTATGGAATATTGCCAAATCTCTGAGTAAAGATCAGTCCCAAGAGAAGGACAGTAACACCATTTTGACTCCGGATGGCCATCCTCCAAATGATGACAAATCTACTGCTAACATTTTTGGCAGCCATTATCAAAAAAATGACCAGACTGAACTTTAACAAAGTCGACAAACATACTGAAAGTCAGGCGAGATCTGTTGTACACAAGTGCTGTAGTTCGGAACTGGGTGATCCTGTCTTCTTGACAGACTTCTCTTTGCAAGAATTCGAACAGGCCTTATGTGCCATTGACTCGAAGAAATCACCGGGACCTGATAATATACACGGGGATATGGTTATTCATCTTGGCCCAACTGGCACCAAACACTTCTTGGATATAATTAATCAATCTTGGAAAAGTGGCCGACTTCCGAAGGAGTGGAAAAGAGCCACTATTATCCCCATTAGGAAACCGGGTAAAGTCATTAGTTCCCCTGAGAGCTATCGGCCTATTGCTTTGACAAGTATACCATGTAAAATCATGGAAAGAATGATACTAAGAAGACTCTTATACTTTTTCGATAACAATGACCTACTCCCTAAGGAACAATATGGATTTAGAAGAGGGCATAGTACAGAAGACCAGGTACTGTACTTCTGCAAAAGTGTCAGAGATGCCCAAAATTTAAAACCCACCAATCATACCATAGCAGCATTTCTGGATTTATCTAAAGCTTTTGACACGGTCTGGAGAAACAAACTCATTCTTAAAATGTTTGAAAAATTTGGAATAAAGGGGAGGGCTCTACCCTGGATTTCATAGTTTTTGAAATCCAGAATAATACGACTTAAATTTAATAAATCTCTTTCTAAAGACTTTAAGCTTGGCCAAGGAGTTCCCCAGGGATCAGTCCTCAGTCCCACACTTTTTTCCCTGTTCATAGCAGGTGTTGAAAAGACGATTAATGGTAATAGCTGTATTGGCTTATTTGCAGACGATATTGTTCTTTGGCACTCAGGTCACGACGTTTCTTCTATTGAAGATTCCCTTTCACTATCTTTGGGCAGAGTTAGCGATTTTGCTACGGACCACAAATTGTCATTCAATCTCACGAAATCAGTGGTCAGCTTTTTCACAACCAATAAATACATTTATAAATTTGAGCCAAAAGTATTCATGAAGAGCCATGAACTACCATTCTCAAAACATCCCAAATATCTGGGATTTACCTTAGATGAAGAGATTCTTTGCAATCGCCATATTGAAGATTTAGTCAAAAAAAGTAGAAAACGCCTAAATATATTAAAATACATCTCTGACAAAGCTGATGCCTCTACGCTGAAAATTACCTACACTTCCTTAATTAGACCTATCTTGGAATTTGGTTCAGCTATTTACTTTTGTGCCTCTGATTTTAACCTTCAAAAGCTGGAAAGAATTCAGCAGAGCGCTGCTAGGATCATTGGAGGACTCCGCAACAGCTGCCCAAATAATTTAGGTCAGTACGAGTACGACTTTCAACCATTACATATGAGAAGGAAGTATTGTTTAACTAAGTACTTCAATAAACTTATCAGCTTTGGAGACCAGCGCAGAACATCACAATATTTAATAAACTGGTGCAATAACCAAAGATTAAAACGTAATAGTCCGTTCTCCCAAGCACACTTACAAAACTTACTGTATCCTTGTGTTGAACCTTTCTGCTTGACTCCATTGATCAACCCTGCGTTTGGACTCCTGAGGGTCACTTTACATCCTAACCTAAAGCTCGATGCAAGTAAAAAGTCGGATCACCCATATTTACTAAAGCAATTGTCCCTAGAGATAATTAACAAGATTCCTTTCGGAGCAGCAAGGGTTTATACTGATGGAAGTAAATTGGAGACCAATGCAATGGGCAGCGGAGTTTTTATAGAACTCCCCAACCACTGCATCAAGTTTGAAAAAAGAAATGCTGATCACGCTTCCGTCTTCAGAACAGAACTCATCGCCATCATGAGGGGACTTTCTTTGCTAGATAGCAATAAACAAAAAGAATTTTCGGAGATATGGATCCTTACAGACAGCCTGTCCTCCATCCAGCACCTTTTGAATTGGCAATCTGTCTGTGACGGTACCAGTAGGAGTATACTACTCCTGTTGAAAGGTCTTTCAGATCAACACCCGATCCATTTTCAGTGGGTCCCCTCGCATGTTGGTCTGCCTGGGAATGAGATGGCCGACGAACTTGCAAAGACAGCTGCCGGTAATCCTCTGAACCCGGAGGGTTGCATGGCTCTAACACCATCAGAGATCTCTTCCATTGCTAAGCAACTTACTTCTAAAACCTAGGCAGACCCTCCGACTCACCCTTGGTACTTACAAAAAAATCCTGGGGCCGCCACCACATTTAAAGGCCCCAGAATATATCAGACGACAATGTCTCGACTCTCTACTGGCCACTTGAAGTGAAGACGGTGAAAGAAAATATCCATCATGTCCTAAATGCGGCAGTGCTCCGTTTAGCCCGCAGCACATTTTGATGTGCTTGGGGTTTTCATGAGATCCGTAAATCCGTTTCAGATTTTGAGCTAAATATATCAACAAATTGATTGATTGTTAATCCTCAATGTATATAAACATGATGATTGAAAAAAGGCAACAATTTAAATAAATGGAATTTAATATGTTCTTGTAAATAAATTGTAGATCTAAATCGAATTTTAGTCTCAAATAGTTTTTAAGGAGGCATCTAAAATGTTTGCTGAATTTCTTTCATAGAATTATGAAGTACGAAACGTTCATGAGGTGGACTCAGTATTGAGCTTCGAAATGAAGGAAAGCACTTCTCTTTGTTATCCATATTTCATCGTTCCCAAATTTGCAATTATGATGATATAAAAATCTAAGCACTCGTGGCGTTCAAGGCCTTGTCCAAGGTTCACAATTTTCATGCGAGAGTAGAGGAGAAATACTTTTACTGATTGTTGTCGTGTCCGTGTTTTTCGCGGAAAGGGGGTGCAGTAGCTTCTGAGGGCAAAGACCCCTGAGCACCCAAAGGGCAGAAGTTTACTGATGTTAACTGATGATGACTTTTACTGATGAGTATACGATAAAACATCAGGGAGACCATTCTCAATAGCTCTCGTACATACTTCTGCAAAATATATGTTGTACGTTTCCAAATGTTAAATACTCTACGCTGGATAGTCACTCAAAGGAAAGAAAATTGAAAATTTGGACTGTTAAACGCCTAAGGATTCTTAGCCAATGCAGTCTTCGAGTAAATAGTCTAAAAATTTAGAAGCCACTTGCCATAATTCTGTTGCAATGAAAAGGAACACCGAGAGAATGAAACATTTGGCTAGATTTTGGGGAGTTTGGAAAGGGCGATAATGGCGATGTTTAACCTATTAATTTTTAGAAATCGCACCCTGGAGATCTTTGTCCTAAATACATTAAGTAACAACCTATAGGTCAGAGGCCTCTGTAGAAAACTCATGTTAATTCCGGTTTATTACGTTAGTTTCTCTTTCGAAATGTGTAGCAATAGATAGAAAGGAAATAGTTTACTCGAGAATCTTAACATTCGAATCGAAATCTCTACTTAACTAGAACTATAGTTTTCAGAATAATGAAACATTTATTTAACAAAAGAGGCACTGCAAACTTATTTGTAAAAGTTTTCCGTTGTATTATAGAAAAGGCATTATTTTTTAAAGTTAATACAGTAAACCCCTGTTACAACCGAAATTCATAACTGCATTGAAATATGACGTTGTATTATTTTTGGTTATAGGGGAACAGAGTGAAATCCAATAAAATATTTCGAAAATAAGTACTGTTACCTTTTTCTTTTATTCTGAATCAATTACATTAAAAAATAAAATGTGAATTCTAATTATGTTTATGCGTCTCACCAATAATCGAATGGATTATATAACTCGGTACTTTTTTTTTGGAATGCAAAGACTAAAACTTTTGGAAAACTATAAAAATGTGTAGACTGACAATCACAATACTTCTGTGAAATGATTTAATCAGGATAGTTTCTAATTCCTATTTTTGTTTCGTATTTTTATTTTGAAATGGGACATCGATGACAATGTCACAAAATTTGAATATACAAATGTAAGATTTACTCTGAGATAGATGTAGGTATTTTGCAGCCATTGGTAATGCATACTGTGAAACAGCACTTTAAATAACTGGTGAATTTAGTTTCTCATTTCAATAAGCTTTTAAATAAATCAATATTTGAATGAATTATACAATTTCTTTTATTTTGACTATTTATAAGAATAAAACCATTTTTTATTTATTTATTTCATATATATGTATTTATAAAAATTCGTTGGCTCTTTTTATTGGTACTTACATTATTTGGTATTTACAATCTGGTCTTACATTACATTTATTGGTATCCTACATAATTTTTTCCTTTTAGCTTTTAATTTGAAAGCGAATAACTGATCGCAATTTTCTTATGCTTTTATTTAATCCAGAAGCTGGCGCCAAATATAGTGACCTGTATATAATGGTCAACTCAAAAACTTAAATTAATTGCTATCACGCATATTTCTCATTATTTTTGTACTTTTCTTGGCAATTTAACAAACTATAAGCATTGTATATTATCATGTTAAAATAATTTTTCATTTTTTGTTCAACATAGTAGATGCATTTTATATGTTTGTTCGAAATCCATTTTATAAAGAGGATACCACTTCAATAACAAATTATTTTATTTCTGTAATGTCCGAAGATTTTTTTAAATACCTTATTGAAATAAAATATGTAGCTTATAGCTGGAGTTTATTTAAAATTTTTATTCATCAAATTGAAGTTACTTGTAAAAGTTTTTGGGACTCAAGCAATGAAAAATCAATTTTATTCAATTTATTTTTATCAATTCCATCTTTATCTTTTAAAGCTCTTCACATGCTACTTATTATTCTGAATTGGGATAAAATAACTTCGATGGAGATCACACAGATCTAAAATAACCTGAATATTTTTTTTAAAAACCTATAATCGATTGATATATTTAGCTGGATTTCGAAGTGTTGATGGAAACTTTGTTTGATGCTACATCACGAAAAAAAAATGCTGATTTGAATAAAATATTTCTTGCTTATGGAAAGCTTTAAGCTTGAATCTGTCCTAAAGTGTATCGATATAAAGTGTTTTATGTTATGGTTTGCATTTTTCTCTGAGAAGGCTTAATTACTAATTCATTCGCGAGCATGCATTCCTTTTAAGATCTGCTTATTCGGTCTGCCTGCTCTTATCTGCTTCGAGTTATTCTGGATGATAAGAGATCTTCATTAAAATAGTTTTATTGTTCTGAGCAGATAAGAGCTCCGATATTTTATCCATAATAAAAATAGTTCCCGCCAATTTATCTAGAAACGTAAGCTATTAAAGTTTTTTTACACGAAATATACAAAGAGAAAAATTAAAGAATTCGATGTCTATTCATCATGTTCATATTGGTCTGGCTTAAAATCCTGAGACCATTTCATAAATTTACGATAGACCAATACTGTCTTTTTCTAAATTATTTACTGACATCACACAAGACAACACAAAAACATTTATATAGATGAACGATCATTTTTGCTATTGTGGGTTTCGGATCATACTTTGCACTGTGATTTCCCACGTCAGTTGCTATCGAAATCCATACGGCGTCTGCCGAGGTATGTTTTCTTTACACTCGTGACCACATAAACCGATTGGGAGGGCGAATGTGCCACATGTGAACTTAACTATAAAACATACATCTTTAAAGAATTAAAATTGGCATATAATTTTATTTCTAAAGCTGAAGAAATATATTAAAATTTGGATTAAATTCATTCATGACTTGAATTTCTTGTGATCTGCCAGTTTGTAAGTAGGTTAAAGATGTATTTCAATATTCAAACAGTTTGACGGGCGAAGTTTATAATTTGATTTTATTATTAAAATTGCAAATCTATTTTAAAATTCAGATCTAATTGATCTGATGGAAAAGTAATAAATTGCATATTTATTTCTTTTCTAATCTATCCTATCCTTTTTTCAATCCGTAGTATCTAATATACTACGAGGTAGCACACAAAATTTGTCATTTTATGTAAGTATAAGAGGAAATAAAAAAAAAGAATTATTGCGACGCTTGCCAAACTCTTTCATGATCTTACAGAAGAAGACAGAAAATGTTCTCGCATTATCTGCTGAAATGTAAAGAAAATATTTTTACACAGCAGAAAAGCAAATTTTTAAATGACAATTAAACTTCTTATTTTAATAGTTAGATAATAACTTCAAAAAATTTTAAAAGACAAGAAAATATAAATGTCCGAATGCAGTAATCATAAAATTAATTTTAAAATTTTTGAATAAAATTGCTTTAAAAATTTTTCAAATTTGGCAAATTATATTACAAATGCAATCAAGTTTCTTTGGAATAATATTTGTTTGTTCTCTTCAAAAGTGCACGGACTTTTCTTTTCTACTATTATAAAAACCAAACTAAAATAAATCATCCAAAATACACAAAATATTACATTATTTTCTTTTTACTTTAAATTTAGGATTTCAAAGTGCATCGAGTCAGCAAAACTAGCTTTGCCTACCAAATTCCATGGCTGTTAAACAGTAATAATAATAATCTCTCTTGGCCTCTCAGATACATACACATGAATACTTTGTAACATAATTATAGACTAATAAGGTAATAATTTACAGATTGATGAAAAAATGATTTTTTTTTAAATTTAAAACTGCAATAGTTTTTCAACTAAGAAATTTTAGTTTAAAAATAAAGGTTATTTAATTACTTTTTTTTAAAAAAACCAAACTTCAAAATCGTTTAACCTTTTTAGAAATAGTTTCATTTTAATTTATTACAATTTATTTTAATAATTTATAAAAAATTTTAAAACAGAATTTCATTTATCCCTTTTTATTTTTTTTACTCCCTCACTTTTTTAGATTTATTTAATTGTTGCATGTTTATGTGTAAATAAATATCTTCAAAGGGAGCGCAAACACATGTATAGTTTGTTTAACTTTTATTCCAAATACGTATAGTTATAGACCTTAAAATTATTGATATGAATTGTGCATCCAAGAAAATAATTTCTAACTTATTTATTTTAAATTGAATATTCTTAAAAAAATTCTTTGATTTTTTTTTTTGTTTATGACTAAAATTCTACATTCTTTGTTACATTCAAAAGCTGTATTGTCTTCCGACATTGAACTCAATTTTTGAAAAACGAAGATTTGATTTCAGTCATGAATGGATAACGAAATTGAAAGTAGCAGTGGAATTAGTTAAAGAGATGGAATTAAAAATTAAAAAGAAAAACAAAATATTTTTCATAAAAAGTACAAACATTTTTTTTTCATTTTGGAACACAAGACGAAAAAAAATATAAGAATGAAATAAATTGTCATATTGCATTTTTTTTTTGGAAAAAAATATAAATCTTATAAGCATATTCATGGAATTAAAAGAATTAATGGCCTTTTTTCACTGAAAAGTATTTTTAAAAAGGGTTACTGCTTCGACGAAGAAACAAAAAGTTCTCTATGCTTCTCCGTTTGATTCAATTGAAGAATACATTATTTTATAGGAAAATCTTTGCATTTATAGTACAAACGAAAGCCTGAAAAAAAGTGATAAAGCACATATTTTATTCCATAGAAAGCTACATATCACTTAGTAGTTATAAGGGAAAATATCTGACACACTACTCCAGTGATGGGGAAACTACGGCCCGCGGGCCAAGTCCGGCCCCCGGAAAGGTTTGATCCGGCCCGTTTAAGAGTGCCGTCGTGAGAATGTTCTTGAGTGTGAGAATGAATGCGAGAATTTTCCAAGAATACAATCTTTAAAATTCACTATATCAAACAATAAGATTAAAAAATACGAAATTAATTTGAGAAAGCTATCTTCAGAACTTGAAAGGAGATTTCAGGACTTTAGAAAAATGGAACCAGAGATTAGTATTTTTGCGACCCCATTCAATGTTAATTATGAAGAAGTTGATGCAAAATTTCAACTTGAGTTAATAGAACTGAACTGTTATGCTCTCCTGAAACAAATTTTTCATACAGTGCCATTACTAGAATTTTATAAAAATTTAAGTCCAGATAATTTCCCAAATCTAATTACTCATGCAATGAAGATAATGACAATGTTCGGCTCATCTTATATATGCGAACAAATCTTTTCAACAATGAAGCTTAGGAAAACTTCTTTAAGAAACAGAATTACAGATGAGCACCTTTCATCAGTTTTAAGAATTTCTGCTTCGCAAATGGAACCGGACTATGATGAAATTTTGATAAAACAGTCACAATTTAATTTTTCTCATGCACCAGTAATGACACCAGAAAATAAAGTGATAATACTTCACATCAAGAACTACACTAAATTCATTTTATATTTTGTGCTTATTATTTTCTTACCTTTTGCTTTTTTACTATTAAAATAATAAGTCTATGTAATAATATATGTATATGTTTATAGAACCCATAAATTTTTAACGATTAAGCATTATTCTTTGGCCCGCTACGATCGTCTAGTTATTACAAATGGCCCGTCTTAAAAAAAGTTTCCCCACCACTGCACTACTCTCATATCCACACTCTGGAGTTTTGTTTTATTATTACTTTTTAGAAGCAAGTTGGTGACAATTTATCTTGAAGAAAGATGCCAAAGATGAGACATACTCATGCTGATTTCAAAATTTACTTGGCGTAAATGTCATATAAATAGTAAACTTGTCGTTCTGTAAGAGTTTTAAAAAATGCGTTCAATTCAAGGCTCGAAACAGGATTTGAAAGAATTATTTTCATTAAGTTCGGATGGCAAGATTTTTATTTATTTGAAGAATATTCCAATATCAGATAAATTATTGACGCATCATTAACTTATAAATGGGCAAATAATTTTAGGCAACTATTATTATAAATGCAATTGCTCTAAGTCAAACTCGGATATCAAAGAAAATATACCAAAACAATCAACATTTTTATATTAAAAATGATAAGAAACATATTTAAATGAATTCTTAATTGTATATTTATTAGAATTATAAAAACAAATAACAAAAATTATAAGTTGATTCTTTGAACTAGAAATTATAACCCCCCCAAAAAAAACATAATCCAACATCCAAAGGGTAAGAAGATTTTAAAAACTAGTAAATATTTCAAATGAATTAGTATTTTGTATGTAAGCTTTTGTTTCTTATGGCCATTTTAAGACGTTGAAGCATAGATTGTACCAATTTTTCACAAAAATTAGGTTTAATATTTTCAAATTCCTGCTACAATACTGTTTTCAATCCCTCTTTACAGGAAACGGCGTGCCTCTGACTTTTGTCCTAATGTATTCCCATAAATTTTTGGTGGGATTTATATCAGGGCTTTGAGATGGAATGTCCATGATATGAGGACCGTCATTTAGGAGTCAGAAAAGCACTCGATAACCCTTATGCTGCGGATCATTATCCTGATAAAACAGCCAGATGTTATCAAGAGAAAGTTTTTGCATACATTAGGGCAAATTTTTCTTTAAAACATCAAGGTATAGGTTCTGATCTATTCTACCACCAATAAAAAACAAAGTTCTTGGGCCCGGCAGTAGAAAACGAGTAACAGACCATTACTGATTGGCCACTATGCTTCAAATGCGCTTGACTATTACTCTATTAGAGTGATGCTTCTCGATGTAATATTATTTCTCGGCATCTTGGCGTCTTATCTATTTGTTTCTTCCTCTCCTGACAAATTCTCCACCGCAGCTTTGATACAGAATGTAGATTCACAAGCTCTTCAGTAGTTCTGGCTATGTTTTCCAGTCAGTTAATCAATGTTGTTTCAGTGCACCTCTATCTCCATAACCCTGACTAAAGGCAAAATCTCATTGACTAAGGCCCCAATACACTTATTCAAATCTCTAGGAGTCCCTTTCAATGTTGCAATCCGGCCAACATTTCTTCCATGTAGAAAAAATCATTTTCTTCAAACGAACACTCAACACAAACTGATAAAAGTCAGGCCAGCATTAATCATGATGTCTCTTCACCACTCGTTCTACAAAACATAATTCGTTAAGCGAATCTCTCTCTCTCTTTTTTAAATACTTTGTTTTGCTTGTAAGAGGTTTGATTGCATTTGTTTCTTTGATTGCAATGTTAAGAAGAATTTTAAGTAAATATCAATCCAAATCCTTACTTGAGTTAAATTTTAAAATATCGCATATTACTATCAACAAAAAAGAATATTGTGACTTAATTATAGATTTAGAAATAATGTGTGTATGAGTGCGAGCATGCGTGTGCTTTTTATACGCATAATTGAAAAAATTTTTTAATGTATTTCGAATAAAGTTGGATTTCAATATTTCTCACCAAATTAATGTACATGTTTTGGTCATTTGGCTTGATTTTGTTATGCTTGATGGACAAAAACGAAAGAGAATCTGAAGTTTTATTTAAATGGTAAGGTAATTCCTTTCGAAAAAATAGAAAACATCCAAAAAATGGCAAGATAATGATGATATTAAAATGTTTTTATGCATTCTATCCGATCAAAAGTATCTGAACACTTCAGGATTCATACATGCTCATTCTCCTGAAAACTTGGACGAACTACATGCAACTTCGACCATGCAAAGAATCAGTATTAACTCACGATTTACAATGAAATTAGGTCTTGAGGGCATTTGACGGACCTAACAGAAACTAAAAAGCGAGAAAATGATTTGTGCTAATCTTTCCCCAAAAATTCTGTTAATTATTTACAATTTTCATCTTTTACCTCTCCTACCCAATATTTACAAGAATTTTAGTAAAAATAGCAGAAAATTCGAGAAGATATAAAAGATTATTTTTAAAATATCAAATTTCTGCATGTTTTTATTTTCCTTGTAACATAGAGAGTGTTCAATGAAGTTATACGAAACCTATAAAATTTATAACAATATGTTACCAATAAGTTATTTCAAAATTAAAAATAATTTGAATATACACTGAAGTGACTAAAGTCATGGGATAGCAATATGCAAATATACAGATGGCCGTAGTATCGCAGCGAAAAATTATAAATGCGCAGTTCGTTTTCCAGAGCTTTCATTTGTGTTCAAGTTATTCATGTGAACAGGTTTTTCATGATTTATGGCGGCACGACGAGAATCAACAGACTTTGAACGTGGAATGTTAGTTGGAGCTAGACGCATGGGTCATTCCATTGCGGATATCGTTAGTGAATTCAACATTCCGAGATCCACAGTATCAAGAGTGTGCCGAGAGTATGAAATTTCAGGCATCACATCCCATCATGGACAGCGCAGTGGGGGACCACCTGCACTTAACGACCAAAACCACTGACGTCTGTGTAGAATGGTCAGTGTTAATAGACACGCAACACTTCGTCAAATAGCTGCAGGAATCAATGTGGAACGTACGAGGGACGTGTCCGACAGGACTGTGCGGCGAAGTTTGTTTTCCTTGGGCTATGACAGCAGAAGACCGACTCGAGTGCCTTTACTGACAGCACGACATCGCCTGCAGCGACTCTCCTGGGCTCGTGAGCGTATCGACTAGTCCCTAGATCAGTGGAAAACAGTGGCGTGGTCAGATGAGTCACGATTTCAGTTGTTACGATCTGATGGTAGAGTTCGAGTGTGGCGCAGACCCCACGAAGACATGGACCCAAACTGTCAGCAAGGCACTGTTCAAGCTGGTGGTGGCTGCATAATGGTATGGGCTGTTTTTACATGGCATGGACTCGGTCCTCTGGTGCAACTGAACCGATCATTGACTGGAAATGGTTATGTTCAGCTGCTTGCAGATCACTTGCAGCCATTCATGGACTTCACGTACCCACACAACGATGGGAATTTTATGGATGATAATGCGCCATGTCACCGGGCCAGAACTGTTCACGATTGGTTTGAAGAACATTCCGGACAATTCCAGCGCATGATCTGGCCACCTAGATCACCCGATATGAATCCCATCGAGTATTTATGGGACATCATCGAAAGGTCCGTTCGTGCCCAAACTCCTGCACCATCCACACTTTCACAATTATGGACGTCTATACAGACAGCATGGCTCAATATTCCTGCAGAGGATTTCCAACGACTTGTGGACTCCATGACACGTCGAGTTGTTGCACTTTGCCGGGCAAAAGGAGGACCGACACGATATTAACAGTCATCCCATGACTTTTGTCACTTCATTGTATTAGGAAATATAAAGGTTTGAGCAAACAATTCTTAATAGTTCAATTGCTATATACACCACTGATAATTAGAAAGTTATTGTATTGCAGCACTTTTAGCTGCTTTATCAGAAGATAAATAATGAGAATTACATATGAATTTTCGAATAATTATATATAATTGCATAAAGATATGAACTAAATACTTTGCCATTGCACAATTTTATAAAATCGAATATAAATAATTATAAATTAATTATATTGAATAATTTTGAATTAATTTCCAAGTTTAAACTTAATTAAATTAGGTAGAATAAATTTCTAACAAATTTTATCGTGTTATACACCTTCTATTTATTTATTTTCGTATAATGAAACATTTTTCACCCGAGTAATAGAAATCATTTTAAAAAGACATTAATGATATTTTCGACTTTATTAGAGGCATAGTTTCTTCTCACATATAGAACAGGCAGATGGACAGAATTGCTTTTAAATTTCAAGCAAATATATATACTTAGTAACTAAACGCAAATTTTAATATTTAATTTATGACTTTTTTTGCGATATATGATCTTTATGACAATAATCTTACAACTTGCGTTATCTTTGGTACATGAAATGTATTGTAGAATTTTAAAAGTTCTCGTCAGTTAGTTATAAAGTTCAAAAAAATCTACTATTTTGTATTGTCCAGAAATAACGTATGAGAGTCAGTTCAGATAGTAATCGATTAAATAAAAAAGGAGGAAAAAAAATATCGATTTGGATGTCAACTTATCTACAAAATCATTTTTTTAAATAATTATTTATAGCATAACGGATTTTTTTCAAATATCGGTACTGTGACCAGTGGTTGGTGGGTTCTAATGAAGATAAGCCTTCTTGTGTAACAATAATTTATTATTTAAACATATAAGGTTACGTTACACACAGACACAAACAGAGAATGGGCAAAACACGTCAACACATAACGATAACAGAGGCTTAACTGTCTCTCTAAGCACTCGCCAGAGGGCGGCGTGTGATGAGTGAATCATAGTGTAGGGGGAAAAAGAGAGTGCTACAGTCTCCCCCTCCGGCTGCGCCGACGTCCTGGCAAGTAGCCAGTACTAGAAGTAGGAGCTCTTGTTGCAGTTTGTGTTCTTGTTTTTGGCCTTTGGTTTCTCTGGGTAAAGGGTTTAAGCCGAGAAGATTTTGGCACAAACGTAGTTCCTTGATTTGTGACATGGGGTGTCACAGTAATTTTTGGTTCAGATGAAGCGTCATGATTTGTGGCATGGGGTGGCACATTGACTTTTGGTGCAGATGAAGCGTCTTGATTTGTTTTAGAATCGGTGGAGAAATTAGTTTTTCTTTTAATGCATCAAATGCACACTGCTCTTCTTCGCCCCATTTCCATGTGGTTTTCTTAGTAAGATTGCTTAATGGGCGAGAAATTTCTGCAAACTGATGTATGAAACGACGATACCAACTGCAGGTTTGCAAAAAACTTTGGACTTGTCTTGTGTTTTTGGGAGGAGGAATTTTTACTATTGCTTCAACTTTTGCAGGATCAACTTCAATACCAGCTTTGGTGATATAGTGACCTAAATATTTTACTTTGGGGCAAGCGAAATTACATTTGTTTCTATTAGCATGCAATTTAAAGTATTGCAGGCGATCAAATACTTGACGTAAATCTTCAAGATGTTCTTCGAATGTAGAAGATATAACAATCAAATCATCTAAATATGCTAAAGTCTTGACTTTAAGGCCATTTCGGAAAATGTCCATGGGTCTTT
The DNA here is from genome assembly GCA_026543055.1 of Argiope trifasciata. Taxonomy (NCBI): domain Eukaryota; kingdom Metazoa; phylum Arthropoda; class Arachnida; order Araneae; family Araneidae; genus Argiope; species Argiope trifasciata. The sequence continues at coordinate 4,336,820 of JAPMOQ010029835.1, forward strand.
GGAAAGTCGCGGGTGCTGTTTTTAATCCAAACGGCATCCTTGTAAATCTGTAAATTCCAAATTGACTAACAAATGCAGTTTTGTCTTTGTCAGGAGGATACATTTGAACTTGATGGTATCCACTTTTTAAATCAATGGTAGACATGTAAGCTGTTTGTTTTGCGATTTGCAATAGGTCATCCATCCGCGGAAGAGGATAGGGATCAGGCTTTGTAACCGCATTGAGTTTCCGGTGATCCACGCAAAGACGAAAATCACGGTTGGGTTTTGGAACTAGCACTACTGGAGCTGCATAGGGAGAATCGCATTCTTCGATTACTCCAGAGGCGAGAAGTGAATCAATTTCCTTCTTCAAAATCTCTTGTCTGGCAGGAGACAACCTGTAAGGAGGTACTGCAACAGGACGCTTATCTCCAGTATCAATTTTGTGTTCGATGAAAGGTGTAGGCTCTCCCCCTGGTTGAAAGCATGTCTCGTATTCTACGAGGAGGGAGTTGAGGCGACGTTTTTGTTCATGCGAAAGATTTGTTCCTTCATTTTCACGAAGATCACAGGGATTTGGAGTAGTAGGAACTGCCAGCAGAGCGTTTATGTCAGGTGGTGTTTTGATAAAACCATATTTGATTCGCGGAGATTCTGAGAAATACCAATGCCTGTTGCAGAGATCTAGGACGATTCCTGCTTTACTCAAAAAGTCAGCACCTAGAAGAGTTCTGTTTCCTCGAGCGTTTTTCAATACAATGAGTTCTGTCGGAATACTTTTACCTTTAACCGTAATGTCTACAGTTGTAGTGAGTATTTCCGTTTTCTGAATTTGGCCATCAGCTAGTGTCATATCTATAACTTGGCTTTTGAATTTCAAGCCGTTCTTCTTAAGAAGTTCAAATAGCTTTTCTCCAGCTACTGAATGTGTTGCACCTGTGTCGGCACAAACAGCTGCATGAGTGTCACAGACAGATATATCAATGATGCTTATTTGTTTATCCTCCATTGAAAAACTGTAAAAGTTCATATGATTGAGACTTGACGATACATCAGGGTTTAGTTTCAATGCTGGGTTGCATGTGAGACATTTTGCTTTGATTATTCCAGGAGCTCCACAGCCATAACAGTTCAGGGGTCTTCTGTCCTCTTCAAGTCTCTCATTATTTCGTTCGTGTACTCTTTGTTAATGGAGTCCCGCCTACTTTGACTGGGAATCCCAGACAGAGACAGTCGATCAGGATAATGTTCATTTTGAAACTTTGGGCCCTTAGCGTTAAAAGTCCTATTTCTTTTTGATTTTCCATAATCATCTGGTTTCCTGAAGTTTTCCGACTTGTAAGCTTGTGTTTCTTTACTGTTTGGGCGCAGACTGTCTTAGGTGTCCAGTTTCTCTATTAGCTCATCGGGAGTGACCCATTCACACCATACATCCAAGAAATGGTCCTTTACTTCAGGAGGGACACGTTTTTTCATTTGATCGAGGATCATCAAGTCCTTCAGCTTATCAAAGTCCTGGATATTCAGTTCTTCTAACCATCCTTCAAAGTAATTTCTTAACTCAAAATGGAAATCCTTCCAAGATTTTTCTGGGGTTTTTCTATGAGTTGCGAAAAGATGTCGCAATTTCTCTGCGTTTAATTTATATCTTTTTAAAAGCATAGCTTTTATATGTTCGAAATCTTGAGCTTTTTCCTCAGATTCTCTTGAAATAATTTTTACAACTTCATTTGGCAGGACGCCAAGTAAATATGTTACCCAATTTTTCTTATCTATTTTTTTAAATTTCATTTGTCTTTGAAAAACATTGATAAATAGTGACATGTCATCTTGTTGAGGATCAAACTCAGGGATTAGACTCTTGAGTTGTAAATTTAGTTGATTTGGTGTTGCAGCGACGGAACTTAAAGACGATAGTTGTGCAAGTTTTTAGACTTCTAATTCCAAACGAAGTTTTTCTAATTTAAACGTGTTTTCACGAGAAACTTTTTCTTCCTCTTTTGCGGCAATCCTTTCACCGATTACCGAATTTAGGAATTCTCGCACAAAGTCTTCATCGTAGTTTTGACTGTGTATTATTAAGTCTTTAATGTCGGAGAGACGCGCATCTTTCGGGACTTCAATACCCATTTCCTCAGCCACAAAGATGAGATCGGCCACAAAGATGATCAATTAAAACCCGTTGGGTGCCAATGTTGGCCGGTGGGTTCTAATTAAGATAAGCCTTCTTGTGTAACAATAATTTATTATTTAAACATATAAGGTTACGTTACACACAGACACAAACAGAGAGTGGACAAAAAACACGTCAACACATAACGATAACAGAGGCTTAACTGACTGTCTCTCTAAGCACTTGCCAGAGGACGGCGTGTGATGAGTGAATCATAGTGTAGGGGGAAAAAGAGAGTGCTACAGTACTAGTTCTGACAAAGAATAATTTAAAATGCTTCTTCATTTATTAAATGTTCATTTTTCTGAAGAACCTAAATGATTATAATAGTGCTAGAAGCTAGGTTTCAAATGCTTATATATGTTATATATGTGATTATCGATTATATAGGCTTATAAATGCGATTATATCTGATTGTATAAACAAAAGGAAAATTTTTGTACATAACATCAGATATAATCACTTTTCTTCAGAGTTTACAAAGTATTTACTATTTTCAAAAATTTTGAGAACTTCACTCCAAAATAATTTTTCCACATTTTATAAATTTACTTTGCTTTTCCAATAGTTAGATAGATGTAAAAAAAACGACTTTTAAAATATTTTTTATGAGTAAGAGATTTATTATTTAAAAATGTAATTTTATTAAGAAAATCACTTTTTGAAAATACTTTATTTTTTAAATATTTACTAATCAGAATTTTTTTTAAAAAAAAATCCGAATCTAATTATTAAATTTAGGGATTTGATTTTAGATTTCTAACTCGTGAAGGAGAAATTATCTCAAAACATAAATTTAAATTTTTGGAAAATATAAAATAGTAACGTTTTCGAAGTTTTTAAAATCTTCTCTTCATTGTTTACAAATTGATAAATAATTCTATAAAGTTAAAGTTTATAAATATATAGAAAAATTTATATATAAATAATAATTTATATAAATATGATAATAATAACTAATTTCTATATAAATAAAATATAATTGACTTTAAACATTTTACCAGAGACTCGATTTCTGAATATTTTTTTTAAAAAAAGAGAAAAAAAATATGTATATGATTGAGTAGTTAAATTTTTTTATTGGTTAATCTAATGTTCGGATAAATTGTCCAGATTGTCCAGAAATATGAGTGCAAATTTAACAAAAAACAAATGAAATTCTTCAACATTTAATATAGCCTTAATAACAAACTAAACAAAAAATTGCACTGATTAATATGTAACGTTTGTATAGCATTCTTCCGTTCTGTTCAAGTAACATCAATTTGAAGACCACAATATACCATTTCACATTTTAGCCCTACCGATTGATAGAGATATGGATATCATAAATGACGTGTGATTGATAATATTTTTATTTTATTAATCTCTTTGTTTATGATTGAGAATCACTTATTATAAGATCAAATACAGTTTTAATTTTGATTAGTTGTTTAAAGATTCAACTTCTGTCAGCTCTGCTGCTCACATCTATGGTTAATTTTACTTTGATAGTGGCCGTTTTTTCCTCGATAAAAACTGTAAACAATATAACAGAATGCTAGGACTAAAACTTAGTAAAAAATATTGAGCATTATCTAAAAATACTCTTTAATTTATAATTCAGTGATGTGTAATAATACTACAAATCAACACATAATATACATCTAGGTAATAGGCTTCTAAATTGTTTTTGATTTTTTCTCTCTTAAAAATTCGTATTTCAGCCGAAAAAAAACACTTTTCGATAATATTAGGAATAAATTATCCAAGATGATGGGAGATATCCTTGTACAGGAATTGCCCTATTAAGTAACACTGTTTATTTTTAAATAATATCATAAACCAGAGGTGTCCAAACTACGGACCGCAAAGTGATTTTATCCGGCCCGCGGAGGGTTTTAAAACATAATGATATTTTCGCCCAAACCTTTTCATTTTCATAAAGGTATATCGAAAAACTAAGTGGCCAACAAAACGGAGTTGTTGTACTTGACCAAACACAAATGTCTATCGCGCTGCTAAGTTATAAGACTAAATAAAAAATTATATTTCGGTATCTCAAACATAAAAGAAATTTTATACGCATGTGAATTTTGACGATAAGCAGAGTCTTATTGTTTTGTAATTAAAGCATCAGCAATTTTGAGTAGTTGGCTTAAGGAAGCACTTAAGTATAAATAAACAAATATCGTTTTGATTTCGATAACGTTTTCATGGAATTATAGCACGCGCACAGTAGTGTACGAATTTAATAAAAAAATGAAGAACAATTTCCAATTGCATTTGCAGAAAAGATCATCGCTGATTTAAAAGAAAAATTTCAAAAGCGGTTTTCTGATTTGGACATGAATTCAAAAGAAATTCGGCTGTTCCAAAATCCATTTGATTGCAAAGTTGCTGAAATTTCAAGCCAGCTTCAAATAGAAATTATTGATCTTCAAGCAAACGAACAAATTAATTTCAAATACAAGGAAGGAAACTTAATAGATTTTTATAAATATTTGGATGCAAAAGAGTTTCCAAATTTGAAGAAATTTGCTCGTAAATTCCTTTCAATGTTTGGGACTACTTACGTGTGCGAACAAATTTTTTCTCGAATGAAGTATCTCAAATCAAAATATAGAGCAAATTTATCTGATGATCATTTGCAGTCATTGCTTATGATTGGTGTAACAAATTTTGATCCCAACTATAAAGACATTCTTCAACAACAACAAAAAAAAAACCCAGTTTCATCATTCGCATTAGAAGTTGCATGAAAATATTTCAATTTATATAAAATAATTATATAATTATACTTTGTTTGTTTAGTATTTTGTATTTTCAAGTTACAATAAAATAGTATTAATTAATAGTATTTAATGCTACTTTACTCAGAATGATATTTTTCAATTTGTATATACATGTGGCCCGTATAACATGGATCTAATTTCGATCCGGCCCGTGCCGCGAAAAGTTTGGACACCTCTGTCATAAACCATACTTTCATTGATGTTAGCTCTTCAAATGGGAACATTTCTAACATAATCGTCATATTTGATTAACAGCATAATTCACTCAGAACGTTCATTTTAAAGCACAAGGTCTTATTATTCTAAAAGTTATCTATAAATCCCAAAGCTTACCATGATGTATTCAATTAGGGACATGCATTCACTAGCAGCTGCAATTCAATGCCAACTAGGCCACTAATGATTCGGTTTGGATTTTTCAAAATACATGCCTCAGAATTCTATGCTTTTGTAATATAATGACAACTCCTTATTATTCTGAAGGGGTTTTTTTTTTTCAATTTATTCTTGATACAAACGACTTTAATAACTTTGATAACACTTGGCTACGATGTTTATATAATATGTGCGGATACAACACATTCTTGACTTTCCTTGTTTCTGCTGTTGATTTAATATGAGAATCACTTAGCTATGCTTTTTTAGTTAGAGTTTTCCCCTTACATACACACAAGGGTTTTTAACTGAGCTGTTTTCTTGAATAAAACAGAATTTTCGTTAAAATTTTATAGCAGTATAGAGATGATCTAACGATACTAAAATCATCAACCAAATAAGACAGAATTGTGCACTATTTAGTTTAAGATTAAAAGGTTCAGTACCCAATACTACTTTCCCTTATTTTTTGTTTTAAATTTAAACAGACCAGACAGCAGCATGGAAATGAATTAAAGCTTTTTCTGAATTACAGTATACTATTCAGTAATTTTACAAAAGAGTCCTAAACTCTATTTAGAAAATGTTTATTAATGCACAGAAAACTTATAAATTCTTTGAATAAATTATTAAATTTTGTTCTGAGGGAAGGGCTATGGTCTCCTGGTAGTATTAGCTTTGGAACCTTACAGTTCAAGTTCGAGACCCGATCACACCGAAGAAACCCCAGTAGCACACAAATATTGTACAATATTGTATGACACTGATAAATATTCACAATATCGTTTAATATTGTGAAATATTGTTTAATATCCTATAATAATGCACAATACAGTACAATATATTGCAACAGACTGTGCTACTTGGGTCTGGTGCATTAAATCTAACCTTGCCAAGCGTCCTTCCTTGGTGTGGTGTGAAAGTTTGAGAAGGAAGTTCCGGTTTAGGTGTCGTCCTCTTCATCTGACAGCGATTCAAAATTACGACATCTGTCTCAAAATAGCTGTAACGTTGTTTAAAGTGGGACGTTAATATAACTATACAAATTCTGAGAAAAAGAATATTCAGTAGTATTAAAATGACATATCGTCCTTAGATCTAAGAGTAAAAGTAGTATTCAAATATTTGTTTATAAATGTTGCCCAACATAAAACAAATGTCTTATAATATTTTCTCTAAACATACAGACATACATTATCTAAAAGACTCCGAAAACTCTACTACGAAAAAGGAAAGTTCCCGGGACTTAAAAAATTTGGATCCCGTCATTTTTCTATCAAATTTTTATATGCATATTTAGTATATCTAGATTCAAATGCTTCAAGTCTTAACAACCGTTTACATGCAAATGTTGCAGAACTTTTTTAAATAAAATAAATTTCATCCATTCTTGAAGTTTTTAAAAAGAATTTACTAAGCCTATGCAATCATCGAAGGATATTTATTACAAAGACATGGAATTCATCCATCTCTCAGGAAGAATTCAAATATAAGCTGCATAAATAAAATGAACATATCAATATTTTCAAGCTGGTATATCAACAAAAGTAAAACTCAAAATTCCCATTAATATTTTCAAATGATCACTGAAAAATAGAAAATGCCCATCCACGAAGATCAAATTAATATGCCAAATGTTCATCATTTTATTATTATTATTTTTATTTAATTTGTACGATTCAACTGAATCGTAGCTACTCAACTATCTAGGCAGCATTAAAATGTTAATTTATTGTGATTATAACCGTGATCTTCGAAGTGCATAATTTAACTGCAACTTTCATTCATGTCGATAAAAGTAAAAGTAAACAATAAATTTTAACAAGTCGTTTTTGGTAATATATATGTTATTGAAATGTTTTATATTTATGCTTTTAAAAATGAAATTAAAATTTCATTTGTTCTTTAATTACTAAGTGTAATATTAATGCATGAATTTAGTCTGTTTACCTTTAACTTTCAGCTAAAATTTAATTTCGAATAAATGTGTTTTAAGTATAATACTAATCTAATTAACTTATATAATTTAAAAAAATAATGATTTATTTCATTTTATTTGGAATTATTTCTTGAAAAGAATAAATTTGATGAAAATGAATAAAAATTAATAGTTAAAGTATTTACTAAAAGAAATCAAATTTATGACATTTTAATATAATATTTAAAAAGTCAACTTCATAACATTCTGATTTATACTTTCTGTTTGTAACTTTTTTGTGTGCGTGCTTTAGTTTCTTAGTAGGCTTTCATATTATTTCGCAAGTTACACTGAATTTAAGATTTTGCCATCATTTTATAATCAGAACACTTTATTTGAAAATAACGATTTTATTTAATCCCTGTTTGAAAGTCTTATTTTTTAACTTTCATCTTTGTAAATAATTACAAATGGAACTAAGATTTAAAATGCTTGAGGAAGTAAAACACTATCAAACTATTTTAGATTTTTTGATGTCATAAAGATTCATGCAAAGGAATGTCTTTTTCACACCCAGTGTCTTGTTTTTGTTTTATAATTTTGTTAATTTAATGTAATTTTCTTAAGAAGAATTCATTTCCTTTTTTGTATACACTTTTAACATGTTTTTATTTTTATTTATTATCAGTCAATAATGTTCCTAAATTGTTTGTTATTATAGGGAAAAAAAAAAAAAAGGTACAGATTGAAGTATTTTCTTTGCTTATTTTCCCAGTACTAATTAGAAATGTGATATGACTTATGTATACTTATAAATAATTTTATCAGTAAATAAAATCACTAGAATACTTTTTTTAAAAAAATTTCTTGATTTAACAGATATTGCTCATTTAATACTCTTAAAATGAATTTAAAATAAAGCTGTTTCCTGAATTTTTGTTTCATTTTATTAAAAACACTTATATTGTTATTTTTCTCACTCTGCAATAATTTAATATTACCATACAAATCACTGTCATTAGATTTTAGTGAAATTCATTTTTCTGGCTTATTTCAGATTTGACTGTGATGGAATAGTAAGTTGAAAGAAGGAAAACAGAATTCTTTACACAAATTTAAAGGTTTTTCTTTTTTCCTTTATTTGTAATTCATAATACTATCTAATATTCCTTTTTAAATATTTGATATTTATATTTATTGTATGTAAATTAAACTTGAGGCATAACATTTCAAAATAATAATTGAAAATGTTAACTTCCTCTATAGTAATTTAAAGTTTTTATTAATTTTCTTAATTCTGCAATTTTTACTTAATTTTTTATCAAGATTTATGTTTTAAATTCAATATCAACATTTAAGTTAGTTATTTAATCATATTTAATATCATTATTGATTTCAACAAAATTAAACATATTTACTATTAAATGTAGTTCAAATGATTTATATTGAAGAAGCAGTAAATATTTATTTGAATATGTTTTATGTTTCTTATATCACCATTGTAATAAAAATAAGATTTTATCAATAATGTGACAAATAGCTAAAATAAAAATATACTTTTTAATAATTTCTGTAATAATTAATACATTAACTTCCTTTAAATTGTAGATGGCAAATATGCTGAAATTCTACAGATCTGTATATAGTATTACTAGTAACATTGCAAGAATCAGCAACTGTAAGTATTAATTGAATTTGTTTCCATCTTGTAATATCATTTCTTAATTTGTAATGAAATAAAATGATTAAAAAAAGGAAATGTATTGCATTCTATATCAATATAATACTAAAAGAAAAGTTAAATATACATTACTATTTAATTATTAATCTCGTTTAAAGATTTCTATCAATTAATGAAAAAAAAAGGAAAGTTAGGATTGCTCAATAAACATATTTCAGACATGTTTGATTTACTTGTTATTGCCAAGCTTACAATTAATAAGCTTATTTTATTTAATTTCTATGATGTAAACTAATCAGATTACATTGTTTCTCTTTTCTATTGTTCTTAGTAGTCAACATATATACCCCATATTCCTAAATGGTTTTGACTGACATATTATAAAAATTAGTCAGATTTTGCAATGTAGTGTAGCCATTTTAAATTTTTTTTTCTTTTGATTTATTGATAGTATAAATTTAAGAATATTAAAATAATCTGTACTTTTTATAGATTTGAAGTTTTGTTAGTATTTTTTATAGTTTATAATGTTTTGAAAGTACATAAATAAATGTCTGCAAAAAATGAGAAGAATTAATTTTGAAACATCTCTTCCAAAAAAGTTTTAATATAAAACTTTCTCTCTGGGTGTAGTTGCTTCCTATCCTATAATTGTTAAAATTAATTGCTGTGCCTAATTATTTACATTATATGATCAGTTATTATTTTATTCCTAAAATTATTTGAGAAATGAATACATATATTGACATGTTTTACAACTTGTGGATCATTTTGAAAATGTATATCTATTTAATGTAATACAGATCATAATAACAAATGTATTGCTTAATTTTTTATATTATATGCTTGATATGTGTCATTAGAGAATATCTGTGAAACTTATGAAGTATTCTTAGATGAATTAATCTTTTCTTTTTTTAATATGAACTGTTTGTTTGTTTTTATGAAAAGTTCAAATTAATTTCATATTCACTTAATTTTTGCATGAATTCTGTTGGTATATAGAATAGGTTTGGGTTATTAGAAACAAATTTTGTTGAGTTTATTATTATTATTTTGAATTTCAAATTATTGTACAAGATGAAAAAAACACATACCTCTAATTTATGTGAGTATGTAATCTATTTTGGAGTGCTCATTAAACAAATTTTTTTATTAATAACCTGTTAGAATTATAGTGCTGTTCATAATTACTCTGATGTTTTCCTCATAACCATATAGTTTTTAGAGTAGTTAGAAATACCCTGTTTTAGTTTCTTATTAACAAAAGAAACAAACTCATTTAAAGAGAAACCAAAACATAGTTTATTGCAGGAGATTTTACATTATTGCTAATTTTTAATTTCTTCAAAATACTGTTTTATTTTTTTACAATAAAAACATATTGTATTTCATGATTTCTCACAAATCATTTATCATAACTAATTAATATCTTAAATATGATATAATTTATAGCCATTCTATTTTCAATTTTGTTCAGAAAAGTCGAGAAATGAATCTTTTTAAAATATAAAAATTACTAATGTGTAAGAGACATGAAAGGAAATATCTAAAACTCTTTGAAATAAGTAATATCTAATAGCTCAATTTAGTAATAAAGGTATGTCCAATTCCTTATTAAATGTTTTTTTCTCTGACATCTATAGTTATAAAATATCTAAGTGAGAGGTAGGATTTGAAAATATAATCTTTATCAGACCCTCAGAAATTGCAAATATCTGTAAACCATTAAAGACAATATTGGTTTAGCAACTTAGAGGCTTTCTTGAACTTGTCACAGTCAGTTGACTCCTTTACTCAATCCCTCTGTCTTATGAATAACTCTTCATAGGTTTTAAAAATGCTATCAATCAAAGAATATATCTTTGTTAAAAAGTCAACTACAAATGATTTTAGATAAATAATTTTCATTATCTCTACAAACATTGTTTATTTATTATTCAAAAAAAAAGTCAAAGCTATTATCTTTTTTTTTTTTTTCTGTCAGCATCCATTTGCCACCCACCCACCCACCCTTTGGTTTAGTTTTCTTACTTGAAGGCACCAATTGGCATCAAATTATTATTAAATATACTGTCACTCCTTAAAATTTATATCTATATAAATCAGATAGTAGATTCTTTAAAAATATTTGTGAATTTGTAAGGAATGTTAGTGATGGAATAGAATGCTGCCACATTCATAGACTTAATATCACTTTCTGCTATGTTAAGTTTTTTTCCAAAAATATGAAGAATACAAGTTTTCATTATTGTAAACTCTTGTTCCTAATAATTCTGTGATGAATATTGCAAAGGATAATTGAAAACACTATCTTGTTTCAGAATGAGTCCCAAAATGACAATTGAATCTTAATAATTATTTGAACTTACTATTATATCCTACAGATTTATGGAATATATAATGCCATAACTTATGACACAAAAATTGTTGTTAAGATAGAATAATGACACTTAGAAAGGTTTTTATTTCATTTTTAAAAAATGCATATGCAGTTAAAATAAATAAACATTAGATTCTAACTCTGAAAAAGACAGGAAAATATTGTTATTCTTCTTGAGTGCCTTCAAGAAGGTGTATGCTTCCCAGCTAATTAAGGTTTTTATGTAGCTTCATATAATATGGTACAGCTGTCACCATTTCTTATTACACCATGTTTCTGATTATTTTTTTGATCGTATATAATACGCATAGTTAAAAAATAAAGCACAATATGATGTATTGCTATTTGTATAACTGTGTCCACCTACAAGTTTGGGAATGAAACATTTACTTGCCTCCAAATAAAAATGTCAGTCAAATAGATCTTAATAATTTGATTTATCAACTTCCACGTCCTTTCATAATTATTGGTAATTTTAATGGCCATAATCTCTTATGGGGTAGTTCTGCTAACAATTCCCGTGGTCTGCAGATTGAAAAATTTCTTTCTGATGGTAATTTATGTCTCAAATTCTGATGAAAACACACATTTTCATTTACCCACACATACATTTCATTCAGTTCACCTGGCAATATGTTCTTCATCTCTCTTGCCTTTTTTAAAAATTTAACAGAATGATCATTTTTTATTAATTATAACTGACAATAGACATAATGCAAATAGCAATTTTCGGCCACGAAAAAATGTGAAATGTCTCTAAATATTTTTAAAGTATTATTGAATACACCATAGGGAGCTGACAGAACCTTCATGCTTAAGATTTAGAAGGCTTCTGTTCTCTCTAATCTCGATTATGGCTCTGTAATTTATGGCTCTGCTGGAAAAGGTATATTTCAAAAATTGGATCCAATTCACCATGCAGTTCTTCATTTATGTACAGGAGCTTTCAGAACTTCACCCATTAAAAGCCTATATGCCGACAGTTTTGAGCTTCCCTTGTATCTAGGAGGCAAATGCTTTCATTGGATCATTATTTTAGGATTAAATCAATTATAAGTTATCCATTTCATAATTTTTAACTGCGCCCTTTTTGTATTCGATTAGCCAAAACCAGGCAATCCTTCATTCCTGTATTTCATAAGGGAGTGCATAACGTTCTTTCAGAATTAAATCAACTCAATTTAAAAGTAACCCTTCAGCCAAAAAATAAGTTTCCTTCTTGGAAAATTCCTGTTTTTCATTATTTAAACCCTTTTGTAAATTTTTCTAAATCTGACACATCATATACTATCTATCAACAAATCTTTCTTGAACACAGGCAGCATTATGTTGACTTTATTCCAATTTTTACAGATGGATCGAAATCAGCCAATAGTGTATTTTATTCAGTTATTTTCCGGAAAATGTGTTTTCATTTAAAATTAATTTTTTCTTTCAGTGTTCACAGCAGAAATAACTGCTACTTTACATGTCCTGGAAGAAATTTATTATAGACTACAAAAACAATTCATTATTTACATAGACTCCCTTAGTGCTTTAGTCTCTTAAATCATTTCATCCTCAATATTATTATTCCCTTGTTTTAAATGTTTTGGATATTTTAAATAAATTATCATCTAGAGATTCTAATATTTTATTATGCCGTACCATCCCATGTTGGGATTGTGGGCAACAAAAAAGCAGACAAAGCTGCCAAATTTGTGATTGCCTCAAAGAACACTTCTACACCTGTAACAGACTTGAAAATGCATTTAAAAATATCTCTTTTAAACAAATGTCTGAGAATAGGAAATTGAAACCGAAAACCAGCTTCATGGAGTGAAACTTACTTTGGCCTTCACAAATTAATAGAAAAAAGGATACAGTTCTCACCAGATTGCAAGTGGATCATACTCAATACATGCATCGTCATCTGCTTTTTGGAGAACAAGCTCCAATGTGTTCCCAGTGCAATTGCACTTTGTCTGTCTAACATGTGCTTTCTGAATGCCCAAATTTCGATACACAGCGTTTACATTTTTTTAAATCTAATAATATTGATTTATCTATTTTACTTGGAAAAGCTCCGCACGATAACCTCTTACCCTTTTTTAAAATCAATTGGTTTTGATTCACACATTTAGTCCATTATCTTATCTTTTTTTTTATCTACTATTATTTTTTTTCCAAATTGTATCAAATGATTTCAAATTTTTAACTTGAAATTACCTAGTCTGGCCAGCATAAAAAACCAAACCAGACCAAATAATCCTTTCTCTGCAATTTAAAAGCTCCTCTAAAAATGATTTCTTTTGCATATAGATGAATGTTTGGGAGCCATAATAAAATATAGTATTGATACCTTTATTTTAAATTTAAAAATGTGAAAACTAAAACTTTCCATTTATATTTATCTGATTTGTATGAAGTTATGCTGTTTTTAATTTTTAATTTGGGCTTTGAATGTAAAGGAATTTTAGCTACCATTGCATCCAGTTGTTAATGAATTTGTTGCAAAATTTTATTCATTTGCTTTAATCAAAATATAAAATTATCTGCTTATTACTATCAAACTTATTGCTCTAAAGTACAAATGAGAATATAAAGAAATCTTTTGTGTCTTCTTTGCCTTCTTTTAAAGAAAGTTTAAAAAGTAGCTATCCAATTGTAGTATATTTACTCAATTAAAAAATTAAAATTGAACATGTTCTAGATCTGCAGACATAATGGACGGAATCAGATTTTAAATATATATATATATATAATATAAAATGTCTTCCCCTCTTAAAAATTTAAATAATTTTCTTACTTTTACAACATCCAAATATCATTTTATAATTAGTATTAGCTGTGTTTCAATTTTCAGATTAATAAACTCAAATTTTGTTACTTGCAAAGAATTATTAGTTCAGCCTTTGGAACATATTGTTGTCAATGAATGAATTTTAAAATTGTAGCTCTGTTTATGCATTGTTGCTATATAGATAGTTATAGCATCAATCCTTATGTTTTTTTTACTACATAATGGAATTATTCTGTATTTTATCCTATAAACCTTAAAACAATTATTTATTAATTTAGAAATAATAGTTTTTTTTTTTTTCCTTCAAAAAAGAAAGCTTTTAAATGCTTCAATTGATTTATAGCTGAAAATGTATTTGAAAATAGCTTTTCAAACAGTATCTACAAAATTTCAGACATTTTTTGTATATTATGCTTTCAACCATTGAATAACTCTTTTTTAGTGAGTTTAATTTCTTCTGTTTTTATAGATGAATTCGATGAAATAATGTCTTTTTTTTCTTTAAATCTGTTACATGTTTTAATAAAAAAAATGTTTAACCTCATAAAATAACATTTGTATTTTCATTTCATCCTTCTAATTGTTCATTTGAGGCTCTTTTTCTTTTGCAGATGCAGTACATAATATTGCAAGAAATAGTACATTTCCACTCTTCAACATCTCTCAGTTTTCTACTGCATATAACAGTTTTAAACCAAATTTTAACATTATGAACAATCTTTTGAAACCATCTAACACTTCTTTTCAAATACAGCAACAAAGAAATTACCGAAGAAAATTCGAATATAAGACATTCAGTGAGGATGTACAGCTGTATCTAATTCATAAGGCTGAACCCAAAAAAGTGCACAAAAGAAAACATCCGCTGGACAGCAGACCACAAATGAAAGGTGTTGTTTTGAAGACTTTAGTAAAAAAGCCAAAAAAACCCAATTCAGCTAATAGGAAATGTGTTCTGGTTCGCTTATCCAATGGCAAAGAAGCAGTTGCTTACGTTCCAGGTGAGGGACACAATTTGCAGGAACATAATACTGTCCTGGTAAGATTTGGGCGTGTTAAGGATGTACCAGGATTGAGACTCAAAGTCATTCGTGGTAAATATGACTGTGGTCATGTTGTGAAAAAAGGAAGTACAGTGCGTATTTAATTGTATGAATATGTTATGTATGATTATGCATAGAATAAATAAGATTCATTTTTCCTGTTGAAATATGGAATTTGATTGCTTTGAGTCTTTTGAATATACTTATGTTCTAATATTTTAAAATTCAAGCAAAAAATTAAATATAGTTTCATGTGAATAATTATTTGTTTTCATTTTTAAAAAATTGCTTTAAATTTCTCCAGTCCTGAATGGTCTTATAAGTGAACTTTGTCTTATCGGTTTAAGTAATTCTAATTTGTTTACTTTTCTGCAGTAATGAATAACATCAAAAATTAAATATGTTTGTGTCTTATGTCATTTTACAAACCCACTGACAGGAAGCGTCTGTTTCTTATGTTTAGATATTTTATTATAACAGGATATTTTTAAAGCAGATAAAATATTAAGAAATTTTAAATCATGTGTCAAAAACAAATAATTGAATAATATTTAATTATTTATTATGAATCCATTTAAAGTGGAATTACTTCATTGTGAAACCTTTCCCAAAGGATAATGTTATTTCCATGAGGAATTATGTTAATGTTTTAAAAATGTATCAAGTCATTTTCTTAATATAAACTGAAAATATTAATCATTGTATAGGCCTATACACAAATATATTGTCAATCATCAAGCAGTTTATCTTACAATCAATAAATAATCTGTCAAATTATTTATTTTATATTAATTGCTGAATAATTAGTTTTTTTAATTATATCAGAGATAATTGTAAGGTACATAAGATTATCATTAATACATTAATCAAAGAAGCTGAAACTGATCTGTATAGCAGCTTTATTTTCAAACAAACAAAAATTGTATTTTATACCAAACTTTTGGAATTTCTCTGGAAAAAAAAATTGCAATCCATCTCTCTCTTACTTACTTTTTCATATAAAAGGAAAGTAAAAAGGAGAAATATATATGGTATTTGATTCTGGATCTTCTAAAAATTAAAACTGTAGCAACTTATACATTTTATATTTCTAACACTTCTCTTTCAATTGTGTTCTGCATTTATCTAAAATTGTCTTTTTTATATATCCCTGCAGTGTTTCTTTGGTTTAAATATATAAAAGAAAATTTTTTGTTTAACTACTTCAGGAAAAATTGGTTACTTTTTGCCTCATTGCAATTTTGTTATTTTAATATCTATGGAATCTTGTTGAAAAGTGATGTTCTTCTGGCATGTATTTTGATTAGTCTTAGAGCAAATTAAAATTTTTACGCCTTGTTTAGCTTGGAATATTTTGTATTTGCAACCAGATATCTGTAGATCTGTTGCCGAATCTATCAAATTTCTTTTATTAGTTCAATTTTAGGGGCATTTATTTCAAACTTTTAACTTAATTTAATGATAAACAAAAATATTCAGTGAATATTATTGTTTATCATTAAAATAATTCAGTGAATATTTTGTCTCCATGGGCAGATTTCCAATTGTATAAATTCTTCTTTTAAAGCTGTCCCTTTATTTGATTCATCAAGAAACAAATATTTATTTACCAAATTTTTATATGGATAATGCATAGGGATTTTATATATAGCGATTTTGGATAATGCATTTCTTTGTCTAAGGGATAAAATTGTTCAATACACAAGCTAAAATAAAATTTTAATCACATGTATTATTAGAATGTATAGTTTTATTTGCTGTGATGAACAGTAAATGAGATTATAAGATTACACTACCAATATATATATATATATATTGGTGGGAGGGGAATGCAAGTAGTTAGGTTTCTGTATAATTTTCAGTAGTTGAAATTTAATTTCCATCTCCTGGCAATACCACTCAAAGAAGGGGGGGGGAAGCATCATATTTAAAGATTTCGTTTGACCTTCTTGCAAGTGGTTGTAGTCTCGAATTCATTCAGCCGTGAAATTATCGACTAACCTGATGAAGAAATCCTCTTATAATAGATTAAATTTACTATTATGGTCATAGATCTATATCTGACAACAACAAATGTTTTTTTTTAAATTTGTTGTTGAAGTAATATAGTTCTTATTGATGCCATCATTATTTAACAAAAGGGAAACAAACTGGTAACTTCTTATGGTTAACTGTACTATCTTGTGAGAGTTCCATTTAAGGGATGCTCAAAATGGGATTCATTTTACATGATTCTTGGTACCCGAATTATGGTCTGAAACGATCTGTCATTTCGTTTCTCTTCTTAGTTGGATTTCTGGTTTGATTATATTTACGGATTCCATACTGCAAAGGTGGACATCAAGAATGTAGTTTGATTTTTTTGATCTTTTAAAGGATATAAAACAAGTCAAATAATTTTATTACTTTAATTTAGTTAAGCTTATCTTTTTATCTATTTTTGAAACTAACAGAAATGTCAATACTTTCAATTTTCTAGTATAAATTATTATTTCGAGTTCAATAAGGTACTTTAAAAATGTTAAACAATGGTAGTCGATAATTATAAATATAGGAAGCATCTTAAAACTTACTAACTTTTGTCTGTCCGTGAAATCTACAATTCTTGGCAAGCTGGAAATCATCCTCCTAGAAGGATTTGCATATATTAATCTACCATTTGGGAATGGATTAAATCTGAGGGTTTTTGAAGAGTATTGCTGTAAATTTCTTCATATTATTTATTACCAACAAGTTCTTTTTTTTTTTCTTTTCTAAATCTGTTATGACTTTTTAGCAGTTTTTAATTTCAGTGCATTTATCTGATAACCGTGTTGTATTTAGTTTCAAGACATTAATTCGTAAAATACATCTAACTTTTTATTGATAAAATTGTGATCTAAATTGTCTTTTGCATTTGTTACAATAACTTTTATTAGTTTTTTATTCATAAACTTGCAGAATTGTTCTTTAAAACAGTTTCCATGCTCTTTCTTCCCATCCATTTTAAAATGGATTAATTGAAAGACAGTTGCACTTTTTTGATTTTTAAAAGAAACTTTTTATGACGGATTTTTTTAAAAGTATATCTGGAAGTTTTCACCATAACAACTTTCATCTTAAAATAGTCGACATATGTTGTAAATTGATACAAAGTGCATCTCAAAAATGACAGAAAGCTGAAATTCAATCGTTGTTACTTTTTAAATATCTTTTTAAATTATTCTTTGGGAAAGTTAAATAACGAATAGACAGGCAATGAACTCTATTCTCCTTCAACAATTTATTAACTTTTATTATTATTATTTTTTTCACAATTCGGAAACAACAAAGGTCAATATCTTACATTTTCATGAATAATCGATATATCATATTCGACAACATCTATCTTTCTTGTATAGCTGCTCTTGTTTGAGGTTGAAAATAGATTTGCAATAAACGGGCATTTAATTCTAAATACCTTTTTTGGAATTTCCAACTTAATATTTGACTTTGGTACTTCTCTGGAACTTGAAATCAATTTTGATAGAACTACTTGAGAATTCTAATATAGCTTTATATAAGTTCTAAGGATTTCGAGTCGCCTCAAAGAAGATAAACTTTTCTGCCCTTATTGAATTTTGTTTTGTGCTACTGAAATTCTGACCACTAACCAGAATCCCCGATATCTTTCCTTTTTCTTAATGTTTATTAACATCATACTATGAATTTGAATTGTCTTGTAACGTTATAAGTGGATTATTAAATATTTTGATAATCGTAACTCTCAGTAACATTATAATAATATTTATAATAAGTTTGCCAAACCGGATTTGAGCATTTTGCAGCCTTAAGAAGTGCACATTGTGAAAAAACATTATTTAATAACTCACCAATTTAGTTTCATATTTTAATACATTTTTAACTTAATCAACATACTAATCAATTACTTAAAAAGTTTGCTAATTTTGTGTAAATTGATTTACTAGCCATTTCAGGTGACCGTCTGATTCTTCAAAATTGGTCAAATGAAATGAGAAATGAATATTTGAAATTAAGTTCCAACCTATTGAGACCAATAAATCAACTGAAACCAAACTACCTACCATTCATTACATCTCAGAATAATGCTGAAATCACTCATTACACTATAATTATTTCAATTTCGGGAAAAATCGGCATATATTCATATGATAAAATGAGCTATGGCTAAGAATATATGAACACTAAACGTATATTATTTTTCGATACATTAATTTTTAAAATCATAAAAATTGCTACTTTTTGAAATTTTATTCCAGTTTTAAGATCATCTCAAAATATGATACTAGAAAATTATCTATTTGCAACTTGACTTTATAGTAGTTTTTAACACAGACCTATTTGTTGCCCTTTCAGATGAGGGACCGTCGGCATTTGCGTTGTCCACCACTGTTAGTATATGTTCTTAAATATCCTTTTAGTGTTTTATTTTCGAATTTTTATGAAGCTTCTGTTTGAAGAATTGTGTTGACTGGCAATACATTCATCAAGACGGTTTTGAAAAATCTTTTCTAGGCTCCATACATGCTTTACTTGGACTCATTGAAAACGTTTATTGTATCTTGTATTGACACCATGTTTTATACACAATATTTCTATTGTATGAGTCAACGGTCTATCGAATTTACACCTTTGTGTATACGCAGACTGTTCTGTCTTCCCGTTGTTTAGAGTATCCCAGGAAGAGATAGTCTCGATTTCAGGAATGGAGGGTGGCACAGTCAAACCTCGCAAGAAGAAAAAAACAAAGCCTAAAATTCTGATCTGTTTAACAAGCGATGTTTTGTTAACGACCATCGAGGAGACACCGTGACCATTCTGGATTGGTCTGTGTTAAGCGGTTGTTTTTGAGAAAATCCTTATATCAACATGAAAGAAGTTTTGGCCGAATGGCGATTGACTCCGAGATGTTAAAACAAGTGCCTCTACAGCCTTAATTGATGACACTGTGTCTCTGGACCAGATTATGGGGTTAGAGGTACATAGCAATGACATCAATCAATTGGTGGAAGAATGTAGACATAACTATTGAAGAACTTATGGAGCTGTATTATATGTCACAATAAAAAGTTCGGAATAGAGTGGGGCTAAGTAACTTTTCCCCCACTTCTTTCTAAATCTTGCTTTTAATTTCTTCTTCGATGATTTCGATTCTTGTTGTTTGAACGCTTGGTTTATTCGATATTCATTTCCTTTTGTTACTCTTCGAAAAATGAAGAATATGGATAGTTTTTTAAATATTATTCTGATCAACATTTTTTGGGAAGTGATATTAAATGTTTATTATTACATGCTGAAAACGATGAATACTACACTCGTACTGCAGTTCATGTAATGCGCATGTTATTTTATATTCCTTTTTGTACGAGTATTAATTTTCTGTTGATAGTACTATAGCTTTTCCAAATGAAATTTTCAAGCTAAGGAGTTGAATTATTTTAAATCTATCGAACTTTATAAATATATATATACATAAAAAATGCTAAAGCACGTGATATGGAAACCGCTCTTATTACATATTTCGAATGGCAACAGTCTAATATAAACAAAACATTGCAAGAAATGTCCGATTGCTTCAATAAACGTTTTTAGTGCTGCATTAGATTCAACGCTTTATATAGGTAATTAACACCTTAACTGCAATCGGGGGAGAGCCACCGGTGACGACGGTCCAGTATAAATTACATTGTAAAAAAATTGACCCGACTATCAACGTGTTAATGGAATTGCAAAATATTATTAGAAATGTTCTTGAGAGTATTCACCGTATCACCAAAAAGTCTACTTAGAAAGAAAAAAGAAAATATAAAAGAAATCTAGAAAGAGGCTTAACCAAGCGATGATGACTGCAAGATGGGTAATTACTATGACTTAACTATGGAAATCGATGTTCATATCGTCCAAAAACAGTGATCTTTAAAAATGATTTTTCTTACTTCTAATAAAATTCTTGTAAAATTATGTTTAATGGTTAATATTAGCTGATTATATTGATTGTCCATATTATTAACTGATTTTTCCGTCTCTGTCCAGTGCTTTGATTGATTTTTGGTTTCTGGAGTATAGTGTGGATCCATGTCATACCCATAGTAAGGAAACGCTGCAAGGGAAAAAATCATTTGGATTTCAATTATACAGCTCCGATTTCGACATGCGCTGCAGTTTTTGATCCGAGGTCAGCAAACACAGCACTCATTTTGCTGACAATTTTCTCATGACCAAAATATCGATTAAAATATGCTAATTTTTGGATATACCAATAGATGCAGCTATTTCAATCGGCCATCATTCATAATATCTTTGTGAACTTTTCTTACGATTTCTTCTGCAGTGCCTGATTTTTTTTTTTTTTTTTTCTTTCTAGAATGCTGGTACGATCTTGCTTAAAGTCTGCAACCCATGTTTTAATAATTGAAGGGTTTGCTGCAAAAAGAATATAGCTGCATTTATTCTAGTTTCCAGAAAACTGGCGATGGCACCAGAAGCTACTTCTATATTGCAACAAATTAATGAGACAAACAATTCCATTACGTGAAATAACGTGAGAACTAACGATTGGCTAACTTGCAATTGTGAATGAAGGAGTAAATTCCCCTAGGGTATCTAGCTAAATTTTAATACCCGTTGGAAATAAATCTTTTATAAAAATATATTTTATCGCAACTTGAATTTCAGTTTTCTTCTTACTCGGCTAATAACAAAAGAAAATTTTAAAACAGCACAAAATAATAACCAAACACTGATCTTTTAAAATGCGCAAGAAATATTGAACAAAGATTACCTATGAATTGCATTAGTCAAAATTATTTCGAGAGCGCCACCTCTAGGTGAGGTTGGGAACTTTTCATCCAGCCCTCGCAACTACCAAAAAAGTCAATAATTTGAGTGAACAACTGTCTCCAAAGGTGGCTAGTATCATATATGTTATATATCATATCTGGTTTTGAAATTATAGATCTAAGGTGAATTATGAATTATAGTAGCTTTTCTAAAATTGCAATCCCCAGATAAATATTTTTGTAATTGCTAATTAACAAGTCAATACCTCCATGTTTATTATAAAACTATGGAATGTGGTATTTGCTATAAATGTTTAGATACGGTTTTAATGAAACAGAAAATATTTTAACTATCGAATGACTGAACTTAAAGTGGTTGTCAACTTATTGATGCAATGCTTTTGATTATTCCTCTAAACCAGTCATAATCGCATCTAATCGTCTGAAATTGCACTCAAATCTACTTAAAGGAACCCAATTAGATCAGTAGTCTTTTAACATGCAATGTTTTTTACAAGAATGTATCGGTGGAAAATTGTGTTCCATTCTTGTGATAGAATTAAAAGTTCTCTGTATGGATAATTTGACTGTCATCATCATTTCAAAAGCTACTCTCAAAACCTTAGGCTATTGTCTCTTTAGATTGTTAAAATAAGAAAACGATTATTTAAAGTAATTTTTGACGTTCGGCGACTTCAAATGTCCCATCCAAATATTTTTTTTGTTCGTTTGAATGTTTTTCAAAGTATATTTGCAAAGAAGAAAATACATGAATAATATTTCCAAATTATGTCTGAAACTGTTTTTTTTTTTTTCCTCTCATTTGTACTAGTTTTCATCTCAAAACATTATCTACATGATTTTAACATTTAAGACAACAGGGGCAAGTTTATTATATTCAGTGACTCAAAAAATCGGAACAAGTTTAAAAATCAATAATTCGTAAATAAATAAACAGGATGTTTGTATACAAAGGGTAAAAACTGTCATTTCAAAATTATTATTTTTTAACTATGCATATTTTGCCACTAAATCAGAATTTATTGTACCATAGTGTACAATTTTAAATTACCATTCCGTGATTTAGGAATTACATAGGATAAAACAACGAATAGAGTAATGACTTACAAATGTTCATTTTATTGCCCTTTGTTAAAAAATAGAAATACAACTCAATGTGTAATTAAAGATCGAATCTATATCTATTTAGAAATGCAGCTGTTAAATGAAAAAAAAAAAAAATCGGAGCATTAAAGTGATCTATTGTAAAAGATGGTCTTGTACTTTAGATCATATTGTTATTCTGAATTGTGATTAGTATTGTTGTTAATCGTTTCACTATTTGAACTGGAGAAAATGATACTAATCTCAATTGAAATCATCAAAATTTTGAAGATTCACAGTGTGCAAAAATACTCAAAAAGGTAGTTTTTTATTAAAAAAATAAATGTCGGTATTTGAAGAGTTGATTGACAGTTCTTGCCTTTACAAATATTTTTTTTCTGGATTTCATTTTCATTATTTTCCAGCCTATCTTTTCATAAATACTTTTAGTTTCCAGCTTTTTTCCTTCTTTACATCTTTGAAATCGAATTTTTTTATTGTATTTTTTTTATTCGTCAATCCATAATTCATTTTCGTCACTTTTTTTTAAATCCATTTTCGTCTCTAAATAAAGTTCTTTATATTTAGAAAATACTTTTCTAGTATTTTTTAAATATGAAGAGCTTTGTTTCGACACGACAATTTTCTACTGTCGTTCGAAAATCATATTTGGATTTCTTATTTCAATTTATAGCCTTCAACTGCCAAATTAACATTGTAAAATTTTTAACCTTAAACATTTTACACGATTTTCTTTTTGAATTTTTTTTTTCCAAATCACACAAATTCAAATGCTTATTTCTCAGCTGCAAATTCGATGGTTTAAAATCTCAACTTGAAAAGAATTACGGTTTATTCTGTGTCTCAAATCAGTGGTTAAAATCTTTTTATGATAAAAGCGATTGTAGTTTATATTTCTAACGCGTAGTAATTTTTATGAGTTATATTCGAGTTCACTCTATGTAGTTTAAATATATAATTTTACTAGCTATTACCCGCGAGTTCGTTTGAGTGGAAATTTTCATGCTTTTTTGCAGAGAACTGATAGTGTGGTCGAAATTTAAAATGTTATAAAAATGTATTATTATGGTACTGTTGAAAACCGAGTCTAATGTGATATAATCAAGAAACTTGTAACTCATTGAGATAGATCAGAGGGAAATTTTCAAAATTTATTTTTATTCTAATACTATAATGTATACAACATTAAATGATATTATTTTCCATCAGCAATGAAAGTTTTGGGCACTTGAAACACGTGAACTGCCAACATATAATTGACCGCGTGAGAAACTTGGTAACATGAATATGTGAGCCCAAATTAATGTGTGCAACTTTTAAGGTTTTACCCTGTCATTTGTTGATCGTCATTGTAAAAGCCAATTTTAAGGGAAATTGCAACCTTTTGAAATAAAATTGCAAGATATTTGCAATAACGGATAAGTAGGGAATTAAAATCCTGCCACCTTTAGCAACTCCTGCAATAATGACAGCATTTATAATATTATTCCTAAGCTCTGAATATGAAGCATGGTGCTATTGCACATTGTGGGTGCATCAAGATTTTCATCGGCAGAGCTGGAAACGCCAACTTTAAGTTCCAGTTTATACGAAGGTACGCCAGTTGATTCTGGGGAGTTGAGAAATCAAAAGTGGTAGGCAATACTATCATCATTACCATCACATTGTCTATGGATGTATCTAATTTTGACTTTCCGCTGATCATGTCTAAATTTTTATTTTATTGACTCCCTCGTTTTTTGGTGACACCACTGCTCTTTCACCCAACTATTCTTCATTATTTATATTAACCTCCAAATTGGGAAAAACTTGCATGATAAGTTTATTTTATTCTAGCCGCCTTTGGCGACCAGCTGGTTCGCCATGAGTAATACGTTCTAAATTTTTAAATTCAGTCGCATATTCATTAGCTTTGAAGTAATTCCGGGCATTGATTGGCCTGAAATTAAAAATGTTTTTTTCCGTGATGCTGCCAAAATATTAAATGTTTTTTTTAAAGAAAGCAAAAAAGGAAAAAAAATATTGAATAAATGATTTAGATGTTGCAAAGGATTATAGAAACCTTGGCTTTGCATTTATTATTTTAGAAACTATCACATTTTATAATGGAAAAAAATTATTGAATTAATGATACAGATATTGCAAACGATATAGAAATATGCCATTAAGTCGGGATTTCAATGCATATCCTGTCTAAATTCAATCAGGTTTACCATAAAGAAAGAAAGATTTGTTAAATAAATGATTTAGATATTGCAAACGATTATAGAAACCTTTGCGTTACATTTATTTTTTTTAGAAAATATCACAGTTTATATTTCTTTTATTTTATCCAGTCACGTGCAAAAAGTATCATTTCTTTAGACTTGATTTACGATGATAGTATTTTTTTATTATTTGAACTTCCGTCATTATTTTCTTTTATTTTATCCAGTCAAAAAAAACATGGTCAAAATATTTCTTTAAAAATTCGTTAAAAATAGAGGTTTAAGTTATACATTATAACACTAATATCATTAGAAAGCTAATTTTTTTTATCTTTAAATTGATGTAAAAATCATGTTTATGCGATAATATTTTCGGAAGTCATAGCGGAAAAACGTCGAAATTTCGCTTAAATTTTAATTAATTCAAATTCTAATTAAAAATTCGAAAAAAGGGCTCCGAGGTGCTCATTTCGGACCTCCAAGGTATACATGTACCAAATTTGGTAGCTGTGGGTCCAACGGTCTGGCCTGTAGAGCGCCAACACACACACACACACACACACACACACACACACACACACACACACATTGAGCTTTATTATAAGTATAGATAACGACTGGATTAGAAAATTCTTTTGAAAATATAATTAGTCCATCTGCATCCGTTTCTAGAAGACCCTCTCCAATTTGCAAAATATTATTTGTAAAGATACCCAATTCATGATCGTTATACCGCATTTTGCAAGATGGAACTTTTTAATACTAAGCCACAAAGGCGGCGCCTTGAGACGTGTTTATTTCATCCACTGGTGTGGTCCTCTCAATAACTTGCAGTGTATGTCTAAAATCGCTTGCGAGCAAAACGGCAATGCCGCGCATCATCACCTAGTTGCCGCTGATGTCCTGCAGGCTGCGATTTAACGCCTCTAATGCATGCTTATGCTACATTGTGCGCTTGTCCCATACTATTAACTTGCACTGCTATAAAAGGATTCCCTGGTCGCTGTTTTCGGTGATGTTGTATGTTGGGGTACCTTCGCTTGCAAGATTAAGCGGTAATTTGAAAACGGAATGTGCAGTCTAGTCACCGGTAAGCAAAGTTGCAGCAATGCCCAGGAAGCTACAGCCAGATGTATAGTGTGTTCCTTGTGGAGATTCAGCACAAACGTCTTACCCGTTTCCCCTGGTGTGTCAAGAAAGAATAATTCCCCCTCCCCACTATAACTAGTTACAGAATTGTTTCGTAGACTGGACGCTGCTTGGAAGTAATCTTAGTGTCATTTCATTGACCTGTGCTTTAAAGACTGCGGTGTCGCCGTTTACCTCCTTCACAACTTCGCTTGATAATACCCCTGTTCCCCCTCTTCTGCGATTTGGATAGGACGAAATCAGAGGGACATTTGCTAGGTATGGAAATCGTTTTATTCCCAATCAATACCAAAGCTCCGTTAATGATTAAGTTGTTGTGAATGTTATCCAGCCTATGCATGATATCTTCGGATAAAGCGTCCTTATATTTATCCTACAGCTGGAGGGGGGTTGATTGTCTACAAGTGCTCGCTAAAAGAGGCTTCCGGTATGCATAAGAGGCTTCCGGTATGGTAGTTAGTTCTCGTTACCCTGTTCGGCATTCGGTATACAAATGGCGGGGGGTAGGCTACTTCCTATCGATGACGGATACTTCCCACCGCAAGGCTCTTCGGACTCAAATTCCCGCCAGTGTTGCTGTCGCGGTGGTTCGACCATTCATATTTTTTCGTGTATCTTAGGGCGGATTGAAGTAGACAATTATGGCTATTCAAATCATGACCAGAACAGAGTGGCGAATTTAGTAGGCAAGTTAGATGAATGAAAAAGCAAGCAGCGCCAGAAGAGTGAAGAAGGGTTACTGCAGAGTACACTGTCTGGGTTCTTCAAAAGCACTTCAAGGAAGTAGGCTTTTGATATCTATAGTGGAAACACGAAATAAAGCAAGGGAAATGATTGCAGGAAAAGAAGAGGTAATGCACGGTAGAGGCAGGAGGACGCGAAGCAACTAGAAGTCAATCAGAAGAGGAGCTGTGGAGAAGAGCTATTAGGACGAATCAGAGGGTAGCAAAGTTAGTGGAAAAAGAACGACAGAATTTACTGAAGGATTTGATTGGATTTAAAGCCACAAGAGCCAAAGTTGCCTATACTGTGTCAGACATACGGTTAGAATGGAAAAAGCCTGTCTATATGTAAAAATCTGTACATGTAGAAGCTGATTTTTTTAAAAAATACCTGACAATGTTCCTTAAAACTGAATGAGATTTAAAAATGGTAACAAATGAAGAATTTACTGGAGGAGAGCGGTAATTAAAATCAATCTCTTTTCCCTTTTTGATTTAACTTAGATATTTGCCACTGCATTAAGTAGTTCTGAAAATTAAGTAGAGAAATAAGTAGTTCTGAACCTAATTTCACACAGAGACCACATGAGTTCTTGAAGGGAGGGATAAGGAGTTGAATTCAGTAGATTTCCTGGGAGCAGGTGATGGGGGTGCAGACAGGCTGATGATTGATGAACTTACTTCTTGCTATTTTAGCTTGAAATTCTCTCGTGGGAATATCAGATTTAATGGCAAAGAACGCTTTGCACCCATGCTTAGAGGCGAGATATCGTTTTTGGTGGCATTTCATCCAGGCGTTATATTGCTTTTCTACAGTTCTTTTTTTTTTTTTTTTTCATTTGATACTGCAGTGTAATAATAGGGTGATGACCATAGAATGCTTAGATGCATTTACAATTTATAGCTCTGTGTTGAAATTTCATATGATTTTAATGTAGATTTCAATTCTGATCCTCGAGTACAATTATCTGATGTTGTAGTTACTTGCAGTATCTAGATAATTTCCAGTATTTGTCAAGTTTGAAGAAAACGATCTGGAAAGGCATTTTTCTCTATAATTTTTGGATTTATTAAGGGGTGGAAGTTTTCTGGCCATTATTTTCTTTATTAATATCAGTTGATCAGTTGAAAGTGCCTTTAATATAATTATTTTGAGGGGGCAATTTTTGTAAGCTTTAGAGAGAGCATTTCTTTGTGATTGCTATTAAGAAATTGTATAATTCCAAATCTATTTTTTTCAGTATTTGAATGAAGTTGTTACGAAACTTTAATAGTTTCTGGTTAAATTATTTCTTATAATTCAGTAAATTTTTGATTGATTTCGTGGATTTTCTTTGGAGTGGCTGGGTCAGTTTTGGGGGATTGATTTTAAGGCTTATCTTGCGGCGTCAATTTAATAGAAAACCTACTTTTAGTAACTTTTCCTGGCGAGACGGAGATGAATTTTTCATTTATGAAAATTTTTGTTGGAAAATTCAGAAGTTGTTAATTAGAATAGTAATCGGAGGATTGGGAATATTTCAATGTGATTTATGAATTTAGGAGCTGGTTTTAAAAAAGGGCTGCTGTTTGAGATATTTTTTAGGTTAGTATATATA
>JAPMOQ010029835.1:4365610-4438297 GCA_026543055.1 Argiope trifasciata
ATGTAATTTGGTCTCTGAATAAATTCATTAAAAAATTTCATAGTTATAAAATTGATACTAGTATAGAAATCTTAAGCCTCTCAGCGTATTGTGCTATGTATATTTTAGTTTTCTGTCAATTCACGTAAAATATGAATTTTAAATTGGAAAGGAAATATTAAGCAAACATTTTCTTTTGCTGAACTAAAATATTTGTTTTAATATGACTATAGACAATAGAATCATTCAGCATTAAAGTATTATATGTACTACAGAATGTATAGAATAAATTATGGTGCCTAAATTTTATATAATCTTCTGGTCTTAAGGAATTGTATACAGCAAAATTTTAAATAAATAAATAAAAATAATAAAAAAAACGTTTCTACCTTTCTCCGATCAAATTTTACTGAGCTATGAAACTTTGAATATCACCATTTTAGGACAATCAACAATTTTATAATTTTAAAATAATCCACCTGGAAGAATTTCGGTCATTGATTGGCTTCTTTGACACGATCAATGGAATGGTTTAAATCACAAGTTTTTGTACGATAGTAATTTTGAAATTTTCATAACTCACTCAGTTTTAGTTGCAATGATATAGACCTTTCTTGTTATTCAATATATTATTGTTTCAAGAATAGTTTACTAAATATGATTAATTGGTCAGATGTTCTGTATAAAAATATAAAATTTATAATTCTTCAAGACGTTCATGGACTCAAATAGCAAAAGTCACGGCACATATTTACGCACATAATGGTATGTATATACTATAAGTATCACAAAGTGCTCGTATATTGGACTTGCCCAGTTTGTGCTGTTGGGAAGACAAAGCGAAAAAATATCGCTACTAAGAAAATTGCGAGAATGTTTCGGGCAGACCATTTCTGCATGTTTAATTTTTCGTAATTATGAAAGGTTAAAGAAGATTATGATATAAACGCTTTGTAATAATATTTACAAAGCTTTAATATTATAATATTCAATTTCAGTTTTTGAATTCAAATTTTAGGTTTTAAGGAGATGCATTTATAGATCTCCCCAAGTTCAAAACACACATCTTTGGAATTGTGTCTATCTGCGAGCATAATAATTCAAAAGTGCTTTGAGCTAGGTGGATGAAATTTGTGTGGCTTTTAACCCTTAATTTCTAGAAGACTGTTTGCAATAGTTTACTCCAGAAGAGATGAAAATGGCAACGAAGAAGAGTGATCTCCGAAGCTTTCTCGCATACTTTTCAATCAATGTCTTATTCGTCTTTTCCCTTATAAGGTTACAAATATTGGGTACGCCCCTGAATGCCTTGCAAAGTACTAGAGAACATTAGCTATGAGGTATACAAATTTGGCGTGAATTTTAACGACTCAAATCTTTGCATTTGCAGGCACGCGAAAGTACATATCGACAGAAATCAATCTTTTAGCAGATTTTGTTGAAAATTGGATCTATCTAGCTCTTTACGTTTTGAAATTAGTGATTTCACAGACGGAGATGATGATATCATGTCCGTGTTACCACGGAAAGGGGTTGCAAAAGCTTCTGCGGATAAGACCCCTGGGCACCCGAAGGTAAAAGTCTGACTTTTCTACCTCAAATGAAAATGAAAAACACACATTCGCTTGCACTGCTCCTTTTCACAGGGGGCACATTCACACATCTCGCAGATAGAACACGCAGGAGAACAACCATGTCCGAACCGGGACGCCAAGATCACATTAAACACACGCTACCCCTTATGCGAGGGAGCCGGCGACTGACAGAGATAAGGTCAACAATGTGTTTCTCGATCTCAGAGTGGGATTTCATAAAACCTAATAAATTAAAAATGCAATGACAAATAAATGAAATGTGTGCGCGATTTTATTATTAAAATTTTAATTATGAGTAAATTTCAGATTCATTCGTTTGAAAGAAGAGGCATCCAATAAGCATACTTAGGTGTGCTTCCCTCCCCCCTCCCCATTATAGTATGAAATACAGCTCTTAAATGCAGGAATTTGAAAATACAAATTTAAACACTCTCGAGGGAACGTTTAGTTTAAGGATCTGAAGTTTGTGTTGGAAATATATCATTCCCGATGGTTTGTACGTATCTTCATTTTTTATTTACTTGTTCCTACTTCTATCTAAGAACTTGATCGGTATCTCGAAAAAAAAAAAAAAAATGCGGAATCATTCTGGTTATTTGAGGTTTGTTTTCGATTTTCATACCATCATTTTAGATATTGTGTTTTTGATAGTGCTAATATGCATCATTTTACAACCGGGCGTGTTCTGCTAGTGGCTAACATAACTAAAACTTTATAGCACAGGTATTAGATTATATCATTTTTCTATTAAGAACAAATAGTTTAATTTGTCTAGATAATATCCGTGGTTATTTGAATTTTTCCTCTAGTGCTACACTTCTTCTAGGATAATATTAAAATATCGTTCAATTTGGAAATTGAAAGTTGTTTTTAATTTTTAACTATTTTTGTATGGTAATTAGTTTGCTTTGTGTCTCTTTAATAACAATAATAAAATTATTTATTCTCTTTTAAAGCCCTTAACTCGCCGAGGACTTTTTTCCCTAAATCATGAATTCTATTAAAAATGCAGCAAAACATTTAACATATTTTTAAAAACTTCAGAACTCCACTAAATGTATAAATAATTTCGCAGTTTGTTAAAATTATTTTTAAATTACTACAAATTTTCCAGATTTTTTTTTATTAATTATGAAATATTGTTTTAAAATGTTGAAAATAAAAAAGCAAATATTTAGTACAACTTTTAGTTTATACAATAGACAGATTAAGGTTAGGGCTGAAGTAAAAAATATTGTGATTAAGTCGCGCTCCCTCTGTTTTTGTTTCTAAATAACATTATTATCAAAATTAAATTATTCTGTTATCATTTTTAGATGTCTCTTATTCAAACCAAGCATATCAGTTGAAATAGATCTGCATCATGGTTACAGTTTTAAAGTTAACGACATTATTATAACTTTAAACTATTTAATTTTTTTATTTATTCTTTGAATTTTTATGCAAATTAAGTTTTGATTGTGATGTCATCAGCTCCAAATTATTCAAGTTCGACTGTAATATAATTAACTTATTTCAAAAACGTATTATTAAACTGATCAAAATACAATTTATAAAAGCTTTTATTATTATATCATTATTTTGTAAATGCAATAAAAAAACAAAAGTTTGCTGGTTTAAAATTAGCAAAATTTTTCAAACTGAACAGACCATTTTATGTTGAAAATTCAAAAATAAAGCGAAGACAGAATTGTTGATTTGTCTAGTTACAAAAAAAATTGCTTATTTTATTTCTATCATTGTTTCGGTCAACATTCAGTAATAGAAAAAGACATATTTTACAATGACAATCATCATGGTCCTTGTATCCAATCTGGTCACATTTTAATCAGACATTTAAACTAACTGCAGATAATCGAAATAGAAAATTAACTTTTACATGTGATGGCCATTCAAACACATGGAAGGTAAACTGTCTTTTGATAAAAAGAGACTCTGTACTGGTACGATCAAATAGTAAATTGATTTGCAGTTGTTTATCACAGGTGGTCCTGGCATTGGCTCAAGTGTTTATAATTGCTTGCAAAGACAGCAAGCCAACCCAAGATGCACATCACATAAATGAAGCAGAATGAAAGGCCGGCATGATGTCCCCATATGAACTACCACTTTCTTCTGTATTGCGTTGACTTAGCGGTGGGATGGCTCTGCTTCCCTGGCCCGGCACGCTCTTTGGCATGCCGCCACCGGGCTTACAAGGTGGACTCCCACGTTGAGAGCAAGCAAGACTAGGTAAAGGAGGTTGGGCTGGATAATCAACCAACTCATCCTCATCTATAGTTGAATAAATGTTCTCTTGAGAAGCGCTAGTAGGAAAGTTTGTTCGGTCGTCCCGCTGTCCATGTTTGGTCAGCCACTGGGGGTTAGTCGGTGCCGGACTCATCGGGAGGACGCGTGGCGATGGTACATGGGTGGGAGACATATGCCTTTTGCTGTCTGTCAGTGGTTTGGAATGTAACTTATGGCTGGGTGCAGTGTCTGTAATTCTTTGCGTCGGTGGCAGAACATTAGCAGTCCTTTCTGGATATGTCGTTGTATTATGCTGGTGAGATGGCTGCAGGGGATTCCTTCTGTGCTGCTTGCTGTTAATATCTGGAGGATGCATGGGTTGCCGCGGATAGCCGAACGAACTGTCACCAGGCAACATTTCTGGCATGTTGTTCATCATGTATTCGCAATCCTCCCCCGTGCCCTCATCACTGGACACAGGGTCTTTGCATAGATCGCCCCCAGTAGAGCCACGGACACTACTTGTTGCAGAACACTGGCCACTACCTTCACCACTCGGATACTCGGCAAAATCGTCCTCGGCGAAATCATCCTCACTGGTCAGACTTCGACCCCCGAGTTTCCCACTGCCATTGAAATCCGTATCGTAGCCCTTACTCGTGATATCACCAGAGGGAGCTTGGGATACTTCTTCGTAGACGGGATTGAAGGGTTTTCCTCCCATAATGATGTGTCCTCCATCTCGAGGTGCATAGCAAGGTGCATGGTGCAGAGCTGATATTTGAGATGGATTGAGATCTCCTAATTTAACATCAAGGATCTGCAAAAGAAAAAAAAATAATAGTTCTATCGCTGTTTTACATATTCTTCATTAAAAGTCATGACCACTTAAAATTGCATATAAAGTATTCAGATTGATATACGGATTAAAAGTGATAAATTGACTCTATTACAGATATGTAAAACGTTAAAACTTGAAGTTTGGATAAGTCGATATTTCCTTCATCCAATAGAATAACGTAATGAAATGAGGGGAATATGATGCCAAAATATACAAGAATATACCCTATCGCTTCAAATTTTGAAATTAACATTATTTTAGGACGTGAAAAGACTCGATAACTTAAGAATTCTGTAACATAATATTTTAAATGTAACATTAATTCCTGATTTAGATCATTTAGTTACAAACATTTCAATAATCTTAACAACTCTTCTTCATGAAGAGAATATAAATGTTAACACATAAACTGCCATGCCAATCAACGGTCAATATTTTTTATTCAAATAACACCATACATTTGAATTATTACATTCTTTTAATAAACTTTAATCTGGAGATTACAAAATAATACACCTAAATGCATACAGTCTTATGGCAACTTTACATAGATCTCTAGATAGTCAACATATCAAAGAAATCGGCTAGACGGAAAGAACACCCAAATAATAACAATAAGTATCTAAATTTGAATTACTTTTCTGAAACAGACTGTTATTAAATATTCTTTTAAGTCGGATGTGGTTACTTTCAACCATCATTATCAACTAAAACCTAAAAATACAGTATATAAATGCATAACGAATACCATGAATTCCAAGATAACGGAAATAAAGTTTCAACTAGTCACTTCCTTCAAGTATAACTTCTGTATGCGTCATTCTGACTCTCATTGCAATTGAAATAATTTGAAGTAATTGCTATTCTTGAAACAGCTTATTCTGATTCTTGGAAAAGTGAAGATTTTGTGTCATCTGATCTTCAGTTTGGTCTGTCCATAATATAAGCAACTAGCCAAGGTTTTCCACTCTAAGCTAGTGGTTAATTTCTAAATCGCTACAAAAAAGCCTCGTCTTCCAGTTGAAAAATATTCTAAATTATTTTGAGAATTAAATGTTGCTGTTTGGTCAATCAACAGGATTACTTTAAAAATTTAGAATTCTCAAATTTTAATGTCTCCCGATTCTATAAGTAAGGTATTCTCGGCACAGACATTTTAACAAAAAAAAATGTTCCCTAACATTATGATTATCCAATAAAAATCAATGATTTGTGAAAAATAATAAAATGTAGGAGCTTTATTATTATTAAGTTGTTAGTGTTTCAAGAATAATTTATTAAATGGACTAAATAGGACCATAGTTATAAAAATTTAAACTTCGTGATTTTTTCAGAAATTTAATTATTGATACAAAGATATAAAAAAAAAAATTTTAGACCAATTTTTCCACGTGGATTGGCCTAATTGTAACAGTTTACAAATTATCTTTTCTTCCACGCTTAGAAAGATCACTGCAAATTTATGATTAATTTTAATTACAATAGAAAACATTTTTACTTGCTTCTCTTACATTAACACCTTGTTTAATCTCAATTGCTAATCAATAGTCATATTTTGCCACAGAATGAACTATTAAAATTGCTTTCTTGCAAATTCGAATAGTTTTTTTTTTTAGCTAAATCACATGAAACAAGCAATCTTAATGAAACTAACTTTAGCAAATAAATTATAATGTTTACATACTTGAGTACTTTGTAAATAAGCAGCAGACTTAAGTTAATAATAACATAATTAAATAAGTACCAGACATTCCGAAATATGGATCTTATATATTGATTTTGAGTTCGAGAGTATTAAACTCAGGCAATTCTCAGTCAAAGTAAACTTGAAACTTCAGTGGCAAACACTACATGAGATAATGCTGGAAAGGCAAAAACGATTGTAATTAGTTACGATAGCTGTTGATTATTTGTTTAACAAACAACCCAAAGAAGCATCAAAAGGGGAAGACCATCCAAAGAACTTTATAGTATCGGTCTGCATTTTGATGAAAATGATGTACACCAAAACAATCACACTCCAAGATGACCCACAATTTCTTTCCAATCTTTTCCATGGTTTTCTGAAGTAGGTGAATTCTTACTATCTTTCATTAATAAGTCTCTAATATAATTACTGTAGATTACCCTCCATCACATGATATCAACATTATACGAATAAAGTACAATAATCTCACAGCAGCTACAATTCGCGACTATCCAATGAAGATAGATGACAATACTACTGGAAACTGAAATTTTCTGCTATTCATTAACTTATAATCAATCATAAAAGACGGATTTCTTTATACCAAAGAGGAAAAAAAGAAATATAATGTAAAAGTAAACAATATTTTCATATTTAAACTAATTTACATAGCTGTGCTATGAAGT
This sequence comes from Argiope trifasciata, assembly GCA_026543055.1. Lineage (NCBI taxonomy): Eukaryota > Metazoa > Arthropoda > Arachnida > Araneae > Araneidae > Argiope > Argiope trifasciata. The sequence continues at coordinate 4,372,628 of JAPMOQ010029835.1, forward strand.
ATTTATGTTCAAATATATTTATTGGTCAGGTCACCCGAATTTCCTTCAAATTGCTTACAATTTCTTATTGTCCACATCAATTTCACTCCGAAATTTTACAAAATCTTTGGCTTACCTCCAGGGGCATGAGAGTCTGACTGGCGGCCAGGTGTCCCTGAGGTATCCTGGTTGGATGGTGATTGATCAAAACATCTTCGTAAGTAACGCCGTTGGCGGCGCCCATATCTCCCAGGTGACCCTGCTGGTCATTTTTACAAGGCAATAGATTCTGAACTTTCGTTTTGTGCCTGAAAAAGAAAAAGACAAAATATTAAACATCAGCATATGCATTCACAAAGGAAATAATATAAAACTTTTTCAGAAATAAAAGAAGTAATCGCAATAGTGTAAGACGAATATAAATGAAAATTCAATATCGCTAACTCAAGGGTTTATACAGTCATAGAAAATTATCAAGGATATAATTTTCATTTTGGAACAATAAAATTTAAAAATATAAATTTCAGATGATTAATGCAAAATCTAACAGAACAAAATAAATATTTAACACTCTCTAATAATGCCAGTGCGCCAACCAACACCAATCTTCTCGCCAATTCAAAGTACGGCATTATGATGCATGACTATGAGCATGTAAACCTATCGACCTTGAGGATTAATTATATTAAGCTGTAAATTTAAGTGTTGACCAGATGCAGAATTATTTAAATGTAAGTGTAATGTATCGTATAACTGGTTGTCTATTCAATTCTTTTCAACTGTTAGGAGCCCGTTTGCATGCATTGCTCTTATAAATAATTTTTCTGTTCTTAATGATGAATAACAGTATCATAAAAACACTTTTTATTAGATTTTTTAATAGAAAGAAAAGAATTTCACAGTAGCTTAATCAAAAGTAGTTGCTCAACCTTGAATATTTCGGGATTTATTCTATTTAAATTTCAGAAAACAGAAGATCGAGTCTCCGATGCTTGCGTTCAGATTTCAGTACTAAGTGACTAAAAAGATGGACGCAATTATATTTGATTTCGAATTCAGCAATATAATTTTTTATCGATAAATGTTAATTGCAATTTCAATCTGGTACATATATTTTTCATTTTTTAAAAACCCAGTAATCTTTTAAAATAAAATTCAGACCTTGTTTGCAATACATTTTTAAACGTAAAATTTATTTTTCGTTTTATACAGTGGGGTTTTATGCAATTGAAATATTCTGTAGCATAAAGTCATTTTTTCCTTTATTCAGTACACTCCTGAGAATCCGACCTATGTGGAGAAAGGACAGGCCGGATAACAAAAAAAAAAAAAAAAAAAAAAAAAAAAAAAAAAAAAAACCGATAAAGTCTTGAGTTCTATTAACTTATCTCTTTGTCCAACAACACCAAAAGACAAAGTTTTTATATCAAAACCCACTGTTTCTTATTTCCTATTGAGTACTATGACCTACATTCATCTCAAACCAGGTAGAATGACAATTTATGTGCACTGTCGTATTGTGTGGTTATAATCAGGAATAGTGGCAACAACGGAGTTCCGTAACACACTGACGAAACAATGAATGCTGCAGTCTTTCTGTCATAACTAGTATTTTACAAAGGTCAAGTAGAAGAATCGTAGCAGACGTCCACTTCCAATGCCTAGGCAATGTTGCCAATGCAATACCTTGCCTTCCTTATCTAATTACAATGAAAGAAACGGAGGCCAGATAGTACGGAAACCAGATAATTGAGATCCGGATACTCTAGAGTGTATTGTAATTTGCTAAGAAAAATTCCCCAGGGCCTGGAAGTCTCGATGGGCCTTCTCGAATGCGTAGATTACGCGTGCCGTCAAATCACTTAATCATATTACTATCACTCCGTAATACAACCTGTCAAGTTTAAAAGTAAGGACAGACAGAAAATGGAAATATTCATAATTAATTTTTAAAATATTTTTAAAGGAAAAACTATGTAATTCTTATTGTTCACAGCTCACGTAATTCCTATTCCAATCCAACTCAACCAAACAATTTGAAAATTCATTCTGAGAAAAAAATCCATACTGCCATAATCCGCTCAGACGAAACAAAGAGCAGCCATATATCGCTCGGGGCATAAATATGTGGAGAACGAGGAATTTTGAAAAATCCATTAGCCCGAAAAGAATGGACGATTTATTCCAATAGCAGCTGATAAATATTCATGCATTGATTTTTCTTATTAAAACAGCTGCTCATATATCACTAGGATAATGGGGTATAGCGACACGTATGGATGTGAGCAACCCTGTTAATAACCGCCCCATAATGGCTTTTAGATTCCTTTAGTTATGGCTAATAATTAATACCGGCTTGTAAAAGTGGCATTATTTATTGCCTTGCGCGCCCCTAACTTAACGCGATTGGCCACCTTTTGTTCAATCAAAAACAGTGCAAAATTAATTCGAACACAGTATTTCATTTTCGTTAGTCTTATTTTACGTTATTAATTTGGATATTAGTGATGGCAAGCATGAAGAAATCGGTTGGTTCCACCATATAAATGTATATAGACTTCTTTATTTTAAAGAATTATTACGAACTAATTGTGGAATGAATTATGTCCGAAATAAAGAGTTCGTTGTTAAAGAAGAGGTTATGAAACAAAGAAACAATAGCGCCACAGCCCTTCCCTCAATTTGCTTGTTTAAGGTATTTAGATTTTATTCTCCCATCGTTTGGAGCCCTTCTAGATTTCCTAGGTTTGCAATGTATTACAAGTTGATATTTCATTACTTTAGTTTTGTTTCCTGCCCTTTATACTATAACAGGTAATTTAAATTGGTAAAAAAAATTAGTAAAATATATTCATAACTAACAATAAAGTAATCATGAATTTATCTATGGAAAATGTAAATAATTTTAATGATTATTTTTTTAAATTTTTCTCTTATTAATTCAATATAGTAGGAAAAATAAACTGAACACACACACATTTATATACACCGAAGAGCCATTACATTATGACCACCCTGCTAATAACATGTAGGGCCACCTTTAGCCCTCAAAACTGCTAGTACTTGCCGTGACATTGATTCCACAAGGTGCTGATAGGTAGTCTGAGGTATCTGGTACCAAGCGCTCACCAACTGGTCCTGCAATTCCATCACATTGCGAGGGAGTGGCGTGACAGCACGAATTTGGTTTTCCAAGTAGGACCACAAATTCTCTATTGGATTAATGTCAGGTGAGTTTGGGGGGCAAAGACATGACTTGAAAGTCACTGGAATGTTCCTCGAACCAATCCATGATGATTCGACTTTTATTACATGGTGCGTTCTCTTTTTGGTACACGCCATCCTCCGCCGGAAACACTGTTCCCATGAATGAGTGAACCTGGTCTGCAACCATGTTCATGTACCTTCCAGACGTCAAGGATTGTTCTATGGGGATTATGGGTCCTATTATGCTCCATGAAAACATTGCCCACACCATAATATCCCCACCACCGGCTTGTCTCCGTCCAACTGTGCATCCGGGAGCAAGGGATTCATTTGGAAATCGGCGTATTCTCACACGCCCGTCGCGGTGATGGGCCAGAAAACGTGATTCGTCGGACCATGCAACCTTCTTCCATTCCTCTGGTGTCCAATCCCGATGTTTCTTGGCCCATAGCAGACGCATTTGGCGATGACGTTCCGTTAGTGCAGGAGCAGGCTTCGGCCTCCGGCAGCGTATGCCCATACGCAGCAATGTACGCTGCACAGTGTGTTGAGAAACACTGCCTGGGTCACCACTGTTGTAGCTGGTGGTGATTTCGGCTGTTGTAGCCCTTCGGTCACGGCGAACAGTGCATAGCAATCTCCACTCTCCTCTGGAATCAATGCGGCGTGGACGACGCACTTTTGGCCGGCGACTTGCCGTTTCACCATCCCTGCACCACCTTTGATATGTGCTCACAACAACTGCACGTGAACAGCTCACTAAACACGCCGTTTCTGATATTGATGTTCCAAGTCGCCGAGCCATAACGATTTGACCTTTATCAAAGTCTGATAAATCCGCTGCTTTTCCCATTATGTGGCTAATCGCACTATGTTTAGAAAGACACTGCATTCCCATTTTATATACTCCAATATCAACCATGCACGCGCAGTGGTTCTGCTCCTGGACGAGCCCATTCTCATAGATGGAGGGTGGTCATAATGTAATGGCTCTTCGGTGTATATGTATCCGTTTTGCAAGGCTGAATTTTTAAGTCGTGGTTTATACCACCTTGACGACCGTAACATCAAACGAGGTCCATGAGTCCAAACGCCTTCAAACAATGTAGCACAGTCTCAGGACTCGAAAACACCTGGCATTTATTGAAATCGAGAATATTTGTTTTATACTTCGACATAATGACATGAAAACGGTGAAAGATATCTTTAAATTAAAAAGTATAAATTACTTAAATGGGGAAAAAATCAGTTTTATCAAATGGAAATTAAATTCAAATTTCTATGTAAAATTTCCTTAATGCCTCCTTCAGACAAAAGTCACTTAATGTTTACTTTAGACTTAGAGAGACTAACTATCTGTCTGACATTCAAAAATCTATAAAAATTTGATTCTTCTTCTTCTTCTTCAGTGGCGCTTCAGCCCAGGGTGGGCCATGGCCTTCCGCAGAATCGAATTCCAGGCTGCCCGCTTCTTGGATAGACTTCGCCAGTTATTAACTCTGAGAACTTTTAGATCTGTTTCTAGACACTCGATCCACCGGATCCTCGGTCTACCCCTTTTGCGGGTTCCAGATGGTTTAGCGTCGAAGATCTTTTTGGTGGTTCGGTCATCTTTCATTCTAATCAAGTGTCCTGCCCATTTTAGTCTTTGGATTGAGATAAATTTTATTATGCCAGGTTCTTTGTATAGATTGTAAAGTTCCAAGTTTACACTTCTTCTCCATGTGTCATTACATTTCACATGAGCACAACCAAAAGTGGATTAAAGGCTCAGAATATTAACATGTTTTCACGTTTCTTATTAAATATTATATATTTAATGCACTAAACTTATCTCACATTTTTGAGATTACAAAGGTGTGAGACTTATAACAACACGTTTGACAAAGTTCTATAACATGATACATTTCATTCCTATTATTTGGATACAATTATAAGAACTTGATATGTACAGAAGACACGTTTCATTACCGTTATAATGGAGTGAGGTAGGTGGGAGTATCCGCCCCATGGTCTAGCTGTAGGGGTCACCATGGAGACAAAATGTTCGTGCTTTTATGCTTTTTTTAAAGCCAAATAATGACGAAGAGGCTAAAAAATACCATGCCTCGGGCGTCATTCATTACTGCATATCACCGATTCTAATTGGGTGAATAGCTATGAACGCATGAAGTCCGTTCATAGCTATTACCAAAACTCGAGTGATCATGGCTCACTGTCTGCTCTGGCTAGACTATAATAAGTGTATTTCCTTTGAAAGTAATAGAAAAATCCATCCCACTTGTAAAAAATACTGTGACGATCTAGATTCACCAGATCACATTCTGGGTTGCATCGAATTATTTGAGGATGGGCTTAACACCCGATCTCCTAATTATTACATTTTTTTTTTGGCAGTCAACAACCTACTGGAGCTGATCGAACATATGCCAGATCTTTTGAGGATAAGCAACTACAACAACAACCACAGCTCGCAATACCACTTACTACACTTCCATTGAAAAGAAAGAGTAGTCGAGCATTAAAAGTTTTAACAATGAAAAGTCGGGAAATCTTAAAGCACTTATATCTGCAAGAAATGAGATATAAATCTATAAATTTATTTTTCACATATCTCCTGTTCTAAACCGACTGCAGTGTTTATTCAACATTCCCCCCCCCCCCCAAATACTAACGGCAATTCAGTCAAATGGGAAATTCAGTCAAGTCATTTGAATGATATTTCGCCTTCTGTATAACCCAGTGTGAAAGCAAGAATCTTGACCTATAAGTAACGTGGTCACACTTTGCGACTCCATCTGCTACGAGGTACGTTGCATTTATAGCGCAGGAACGTTAATCTAATTACTACTGCACACTCCCAGCTCTTTGTTACGATTATTCTACCGCACTTTCAATGGGTTTTTTATATGCCCCGTCTTCCAACGTATCTATTGTCCAGCCCATTCCAATTTTCACTCTTCATTTTATGGCTGTTCCTCTCTTTAAAAAGGGAGCGCTGAAATTTCCCCAAGTGGGGTATCAATGGGTTAAACGATGCTTGAAAGCTGACTCATGCGCGGAAACGAAGTAGAGAGAAAAAAGGGACGATATAATGGAACTCTTTTTCCTGCTTCTGGTATAAAAAATTTTTAGCAGAGAAATTTTTTTTTCTAAATCATCGATTTAAATTACGAACCACCACATTTTTTTTAGCACAATGTCAATTTAGAAAAGTATTTGTTGAGCTTTTCTTTCGCTCTTTTAATTTTTCTTTTTACAACAATCTTTCAGACCGAAAGTAATTTACATATCCTAATAACAGAAAATGATTAAGAAGAGGGCCTTTTAACCAAACAATATTTGATTTTAAATAATTATGGCATAAGTGTGTAATAATTTTCTCGAAGGTGGAATAACTGAAACAAACGGGATCATGAGAAAATTTTTGGGCGGAGTTGTTAGTTAAATGTTAGAATAGGATAGTGCTCATTTCTAAGTGCTGATATAATAGAGAGTCCCAATCTGGAATGTGACTAAGAACGTAATTCTTAAGTATTCTGCAAATCCCGCCATCCTATAGATATATCACAGGATTTTTTTCAAAATTCATATAATTTTCTTAACTACCTTCAATTAAAAATATTAAGATATCAGAAAGAAAAAAAATGGTGGGGGAGGGAGTTTCCATGTACATTCTCTTTCTCTTTGTAGCTATCCCCACCAAAATTTATCAAATTTTGATTTAAACCGTTATAATGTTCAATTACAGCATTTATCTAGGTGTTTTACCAATTGGTGTTAATAATAACGAATTTAAAATAAATGGATAAAAAAAATCTCGCGAGAAAGTTTGCATGTAAGGTGTTTGATATTTAAATTGAATTCTTTTTATGCGTATTAAGAAATTAAAATGCATCTTCATAGATTACCATAATGCAAAATAACAATAATTAAAATTAAAAACTTCGTTGAATAAAATTAAAACCTTATTTGAAATAACGATAACGTGGGTGATAATTAATTCTTTTTTAAGCTTTTTATAAAGCCAATGAAATGATGTTAACCATATTTTGGGCATCAGAGTCAAATTCATCAATCCAAAGTTTATAGTTAATGGGTTAAATAAATGTCGCTAATAGCTTTGATTGTCAGCTTTTTTTAAATAGATTTTTCATCCCATACCACAAATTAAAAGGCAATTTGCCAAATGGAATTGAAACATATTATACGTGAAATGTAAAGCTGCAAAACACGACATAAATCTAAATACTGAAAGAAAGACTAAACGGAAGCACAGATGCTTTGAAAAACCATTACAGGACGACTGAAGTTGACAGTCATCAGAAATATACGAAAAACCAAATTACAAGATAATATATATTTATTAGCGTACCAACGTAAGATTCCTATGAAATTAAAGAAAAAAATAATCTCATTTTAAATAAAGAGAAGGATTAAATTTAGAATTATTCAACAAATCGCAGCGAAATATCCTGTAGCATTAATCGTGCATTTGATTTAAATTGTCCTAGATTATAAACAGGTCGAATATAAGACTTGTTGCTCTTAATGAAACAGTTACAAATTTATCCATCAGATAGTAGTTTGTGTATAATCCTATTTATTACATTGCATTGAGCCTCACGAAAATTTTATTTGTGAGAAAACAAAGTCAAAATTTAATTTCATGTCTATGCATCATTGATTAATCATTATAGAATGATTCTAGCTATTAGTGTAACTAAGAGCGGAGGAGGACCAAACAGGATATATAATACTCAGGGCAAAAGAATTACGAAAGGAGGGAGGGAGCCATTATGAAGACAAAATGTCACTTTTGAAAGCTAAAAAGTACCAGGGGATGAAAAAATAATAAAATAGTGTCTTAGATGTCATTTATAAATGTTAAGCCGCTTATAATTACAGTGATAAAAAAAATCGTTTTATAACCTTGGTGCAACCGAATCTAGTTTTATTACACAAAGCGTCACTTTTCTGGTAAATTGAGTAGACACCATAGACAAAAACATTCCACGTTTCTGTAAATAATAAATACGAATGCTTGTGTTGTCAAAATCGTTTGAGCAACAGCTACCGAATTTCAGCTATAAAGGGACTAAAAATATGCACTTTGGAGAATTTTTTAAAAAAATTTCAATTGGATTTTTAATTAAAAATTAATTAGAAACTATGATTTTTTTTTTTTTGCAAAAATTCATGAAAACTTTAGTAATAGTTTTTATTGCACAAAATGAATTTTACACTGTTTCGAAATTTTAAAAAGTTGTTTTTACAACGAGGCGTATTTAATAGCTGTGTTGTGAAATTCATATCGTTTTAATTGTTTCATCAAATATTTAATCGCAATTTTTTTTCTTTTGTTCAGTACTATAGAAAAAAAGATTTTACTCAATATCTAAATAATCTACAAGCAAAATAAAAAGATAATGTTGCAATACCACGAAAGAAAGATACATGAAATGGACATTTGGGTTTTTTTTTTTAAAATTAATAAAACTATGACGTTAAAGGTTGGTTTCATACAAAAAGTTCATGCACACAATAAACAGATCATACGAAAGACAATTACAATGACATAGCTTTAATGTCTGACAATTTCACTTAATTTAACGTAATTAACGACAATTTAACGTAAGAAAAAAGATTCTACTCAATATCTAAATAATCTACAAGAAAAATAAAAAGATAATGTTGCAATACCACGAAACAAAGATACATGAAATAGACATTTGGATTTTAAAAAAATTAATAAGACTATGACTTTAAAGGCTGGTTTCATACAAAAAGTTCATGCACACAATAAACAGATCATACGAAAGACAATTACAATGATATAGCTTTAAATGTCTGACAATTTAACGTAATCATAGATATAAATTAATGTTATAACGATTTAATTGAAATTAAATATAATAAAAAAACTTACGGGAAATCAACTGGCCGTCCATGATGATTAGTATAATAATAATAGTAATAATAAAGAGCCACAGAATTAACTGTCAATTACTACAAATTTAAAAAAAACACAATGCAAGTATAAATTAAGAAAAAGAATTAAAGAGAAAATATCAAATTAGTTGGAGGAAAAAAAAAAGCAAAATTTCAAGACCCATCAGACATGAAATACAAATAAGAAAACTCTATATTGTCACACATACGTTTTAGGGAAAAAAAAAAAAAAAAAAAAGAAAAAAAAACCGAGTTCGTAAACTGGAAGTGGGGTCAACGCGACGAGGTCAATTTCTGAAGTACTTTTTATGCCTCTCGTGCACTTTATCTTATCCGGAGGGAGGCTATTAGAAGCTCTTTTTTATGTTCCTACTTAAGATTATATTTTACGGAGAACGACCTTTTTTTCTAACTATATTTATTAGTAAGTATTCCGCTTCTACCCAGGTATCTTTACCCAGTGAGGGGCACACGAGGAGGCAGTAGTAGCGGGTCAGCATATTTTCTCAGTCAGAGAGTCATGGTAAGAATATTATAATGCTGATTTAGTGACAGTTCTAATTATATAGATGAAGTACGTCTCATGAACAAAAGGGAATGAGAGTATTTCGTTCGGGTGAAAATAGATGGCGCTGAGCTCAGAAATGAAATTCGTTCAAGATTTGAATTCTATCAATGGAGGAATTGAGTAAATATAGCTTTTGAAAGTTTTTAAGCAAGAATAAAAATTGCTTCTTAAAAAAAAATTCAAAACATGTATTAAAACGCACATTAATGAATATATTTAAGAATTTAACTATTGTAACATATTTCAATGCTAAATAATGATTTTTTTTGACAGCGAAAAGATGTCTTCACACTATTTTACTTGTGACAGACATGTAGTCAACGCTTTCGCCTATATAATAATAATGATCTCTATGAATAATTGTTGAGACAGAATAATTATTTTATTATCATAAGAATATTTGTAAACTGTTAACATTAATTTCTGAGTTGAAGTGTATCAGCAGTTTCATGAAACGTTCATTTTCAAAGAACCGTAATCATTAAATTTTATAACTTTTTTTAAAAAAATTATTATTCAGCAAAGACAATCATTTCCGTATTTCCCACATATTCAGATTTTTCATGATGATTTTAAATAACACTAGTTAGGAGATCCTGCAATTACTGATGCATAATTTCAGTAAAAATTGTAATGATATTTAATAATGTGTTTGAATATAAAAAATCCAGAATAAAAAAATAAAATAAAACTTGAATAAAAAAAGTCATCTAATAATTTCATCTAATAATAATTTTGAATAAAAAAATCATCTAAATAAAAAAAAACAGGTGATTTATTTTATTTCAATTAAATAACATAAAACGTATTTTTCGCATTGTATTTTAAATTACATTAAGGTATAAATTAGAGAGACAAATAATTAAACATAAAAGTAGGTATTTATCTAATCAATTTTTAAGCAGGTTTCAGTAATGTACTAATCAATTTTGTAGTTTTGGTTCTTATTTTGTAAAATTACAAGGATTACAGAAATAATATTGTTTAAAATAAGCATATTTCAAACACGCAATAAAAAGAAATAATATATTTTTCAAGGTAAGCCTCCTTAAAAAATTTTATTATATAACTGCTTCGTTTTAGGAGACAGTGAGTTATGAAATAAAAAAAAATATATCGAAATTTTATTTTTTTTCTTTTTCTTACAAAAATATATGTTTATATTCAACTAAAATAGTGTTAGAAGATATATTGTTCGATAAAATAAACATTTCAAAGGTCAAATTTTTTTTAACAAAAAAAGTACATTTTAGTTACTTTCTTCAAAATGCTATTGTAATTAGATTGAAACGTTCCAGGTGGCTTCATTTTTTAATAAATTAAATAGAATTCATAATAAAAATTTCTACTAAATATTAAAAGAAAATAAGGTACACATCATATTTCAAGGTTTTTTTTAGAAAGTTAAAAGTCAATTTTAGTTCTGAAAATATAAAATTCTTATGAAAATTTTGTAAGTGTGGATAAAAATATTTATAAAAAAATATCATTTAATTGGAATTATAAAATCATACACAGGTGTTTTCTAAATAAATTCATATTGGGTAACATGAGAAGAAAATTGAGTCGCCTGAATTATTTTGAAATAAAAATATATATATAGATATTGTTTTTGTTTATATAAAAAAAAAGATATGCGTCTTTTTTATTTTTAAAAAAGACGCATATCTAATTTTTTAAAAAAGGAATGTGACTTAATTATATTTGAATACAAATACCTAAAAAAATTTCATAACTATAAATGCAAAATTCGCAACTATAAATGAAATATTCTCAAAAATGCCTAATAGAGTTCCCCATACCCTTAAACAAAGAAAAAATTGTATCTGAACAAGAGGTACTTTCACTACTTTATATGAAATTAAATGATTTTTTAATTACAAATGTCATCAAGTAAAACAAATAAAAAAAATTACTTTCTCTTTCAGAGAAAATCCAAACATAATTAAAGCAAAAATTATGAAACAAAACTTTAAAACAGCACAAATAATTAGAAAAAAATTTTAAGTGAAAAGAAAGGAAGGGGTAAATATAAATTCTTTCAAAGTAAGTATAAGTAAAAAATATATTTCTCTAGCATTGATTTTCCCACAAAATAAAAAAAAAAGATCGATAACAATTTTTAAAAATGGGGAAAAAACTACTTAGCACGCTCTTAAAAAATAGCAGACAAAACTCTCTTTCTTAAAAAAAAGAAGAAACTATCAATAGCTGGAAAGCAACGATTAAAAAAAACTCCCATTACTAAGATTTGAATAATACTAATAGTAAAAAATGGCGCCTAAGAATGTGTGTAATGTACCGTGTCGGAGAGGTTTGTAAACAATTTCTGAAGGGAATATATTTTTATATTCTACAAGAAATACCGGGTACTTAAACAGTTTTCTTTTAGAACAACTTAGACGAATATGGAATTTTAAACTTCATTTTTTTAACAGAAAAAACAAACTTTGCACTTTCTGCAACTCAAAAGAATAACCAGAACGTTTCGAAATGGAAAAGATTTTCTAATACAAAAGTTCAGTATGCAAAGAAATTTGAATGCTTTATACTGTACAAAAATATTTCTGTAAAATAAGTATTATTTTATTACAGATTGTTCGTTTATAAGTATCCCTCCACAGCAAAATAATCTGAATGGTCTTTTCTTTCATAAAAAATAAAGAAACATTTTTATTTAAGTTCAGGCGGGAATTTCTATGAGATGGAAAATAATTGAAAGCATTTTGAACCTCGAAGGATACTAATTTTTGAACATTTCGCTACTTTTTTAAAATTCTTCTATTTGTAATGACTCCAGACTTTGCCACACTAGGGTGATCAAATACAGAGTTTTTTTTTTTTTTAAATAAGATTTCCTGAACGACTTTTATGTATATTATACGTCTCTTTTGAGAAACATTAATAGCTAGTAATCATCATATGCATGTATTTAACTTGACTTGTTTGATATTTAGAAATATAGCAGTTTATAATCGATATATCATATTGAATTAGAATTTTGAACACATATACTATTGATTACGATAAGCTTTTTTTTAAAAATCAAGATTAACTTTTTAATTAATTGATAATATAATTATGAGGTAAGTAGAATGATTTCTCCACTTAAAATGTTCAGAGCTTCAAGAAACACTACAACGTTTTTTACAAGAATATAGGCCTTATCACAAGGTGAAATTTCGTCAGCACTTTTCCGTTCCTGCCCTCAAAAACCTGTCAAGCAAGTTTCATAATCGACAACTTTTTCTAACCAGTTCGAAAATGTCATCGGAAATATTGTCCGCAAACGAAATTCAACCAATCATGTGAAACTTTGAAGTGACGTCATTTTCCTTGTCGTTTTCTGACGGAAAGTGCTGAAGATATTTTGCCTTGTGATAAGGCCTTTAGTGTAGATTTATTCAATTCCTACAATAAGTTCAAACTTTCTCCTATATGTATAGTTAATTATATATCTTTTTCAAATTTTCATTCGTTAATAAAATACTTTTTATTTATCCACTAATGTTCAAATACATTTTTTAAGCTTGTAATGGATGTCACTTGATGTTAATGTAGGTTTTTTTTCTTTCAAATATTGATTCATTAATTAAATGTAATTAATTTTTAATACTTTAATTAGTGTTTTAGCAGTTTGTAATGAAAATTGAAATTAATAGGCAGCAGTTTAATTGGTAAAATGCAAGGATTTCAGTATTTTTCGTGTGAAGGTGAAGAATACGAGTTCAATTCTTGCGGAAATCAATAATTTTATGAAACTTAATAATTTTTTGATAATCTATATAAATAAAAATGAATATTCGTTTGTATGTCTCTTATGCCTTCCTAAACCATTTATCCGATTGCGACGAAACTTGGTCAGCTTATTGTTTATACCAACAGGATGGTTATAGGGATAGTACAATAATCTATAAGTTTTTTTTATCGAATATCAAGGGCATTTATTTACCAAGGATTAATCTCCAAATAACTCGCGAAAGAGACAATAGATTCTGTAAAATGCTAAATCCTAGTTAAAGGTTAAGATTTTGTGGCTACAGTAGCAAATCATTCTCAGAGGTAACAACTTTAATACATATTATGCGAGAAAGTTTTGGGGAGACCAATCCAGAGGGTTTGATATTTTAATTAAATTTTAGCGTTTTTCCCAGTAACTACCAAAAATATTGTAGAACAAATAATTTTACCCCATCTTAGTTTTCAAAAATTATCTTTCAACTATATTAACGATTTTACGTAGTAAATATGTGTTCTATGATTAATCAATTTTAAAAGAAAACATTTTAATCATGTTTTCTAAAATTAAATTTGAGAATTCTGAACGAATAAAACGAAACACAAGATACAATAATTAGTTTCTTTTGTTACCATTCTGAAAGAACATCAAGTTTTACAATGCTAAAAGAAAACACAAAGGCATATTTGTTTATTCGTATTTCATATACTGTCTTACCGTTCATCCTATTTCGATAAAACATTGCCAAATTATTGATTGATTGCACTTAATATTTTTTTCCACGGCGGCAACGCGTCGGGTACCAGCTAGTTATTGAATAAAAAGTAACAAAAAAATTTATTTTGGTGACATAAGTAGGAATTGAATTATGTATAGGAGGGAATGATGATACGTTCTTCGACGTATGCTCCAGAATCTAAGTTCTTAGCTTTTTCCGGTTTAACAAAGTTAAAAAAATTCACGAATACCACAAAACAGAATACATATATATAACTTATTTTATACAAAATTTAAAAAAAAAAATAACAGAAAAAGTAGAAGTAGCTAAGAAAATAGAATGAAATGTTACGCTTTTGCCGACCAGATTACATGGTGAGTAGTGATACAGCCGAGTCCATATAATTAAATTTTGATTCAAAATGTACGGTGCCACCAAGTGGGGAATTTATGAAAAGTTGATTGAAAGATTTTATATCAAGTAAAATAGTAAACTGTAAATTAAAAAGTAAAATTTCTGTTTTTAATAAATTTATAACTTAATGGCCAAATAGTCTAGTCAATGATGTCACAGTCACATGAAGAGTATAACTAACTTTTTGTGTTATTTTACAGTACGTTGTCTTACATTGTCTTGTTATAAATGAGTCATTTATATCAAGGACAATAAATCACAATTTATGTGATCACTTACCTTGCTGCTTATTATTCTAGATTGCATTATAAAATAATATTGTACATCTCGCCGAATGAATTTATTCAGCTAACTGAAACACGAACATCTGAAGCAGGCGAAAATTTACCCTTCAGCAATTTTCAGGGAGAAATAAAATGTTTACATAGCAGAAGTTTCTTTAGAGTTAAAACTAATGACTAATAAACATAACGATATTCAAATAGAGAGAAAAAAATAAAACTAACATTGCAAATTGCTTAAATACATTATCGAAAGAGCGCAAAATTAACGCTCTTTTTTCCCTTCTTTTTGTTCTTCGTGTTCCAAAAAGAAGGCTTATTACTACCATATCACATCCTTTTCCCCCATTTCCGAAAAAAAAAAATAACATAATTCAGTAAATCGAGAGCGAGAGAGAGAAAGTTCGTAACTAGAGGCAGAGGTGTGGTTACCAGTTCATTAGGCAGAGCAGTTCCTCCAGGCAATGGAACACCGTTGATTGGCTGCACGGGAGAAAGCAAACTCCCTTATTAGCTCTTTGCCGAAGGAGAAATGCGTGGCGAAAAAACTCCACTCAACTGCAAGAAACGAGTCGATTCCAATATATATGCACCTTATCTTTGATTAATGGTATTTAACCCCTCATTTGGATTTAGCTCGTTCATATTCCTATGCGACGTAAAGATATCGGAAATCGCTTTGAGAGCAGTCCGTTTAAAAAAGTTCGATCGTTCCGTTCGAGTTTCAGAATGACATTTTAACTAGGCAGTTTCTTTTAAAAAAATCGTTATTACGAGATAGAAATTACGGAGAGAAGACTGCGGGATTTGAAAAGGCATTTGCTCATTATAATATTTAAGTCACAATGTTAAAGTGAGTGTTGATTGTGTCGATTTAAAAAAGGAAAGGGAAAATCGATCTTCTAAAAATGGCATTGTTTATGTGAAGCTATAAATACACCGATAATGTTCTACTCTAGATTGAAAATTAAATTGGCTGTTTTAAGAAATGTAAACTACACAGAAATCAATACTAAAATTTGTAAAATAAAGTTCCAAAAATGCAAGATGATACATTAAAATAACTTAATTTAAATGTTCTTTTTAATTTTCTAGTTGCGTTTCCCGCTATTTCCACGGAATGAAAATCATTCCATTTTCTATTGCATCCCGCGCTTTTCGCTGTTTAGAGTGTTTATTTTACGATAACAGATTATATTATATCATATTTTATAGTAGGTTAATATACAGTATCAGTTCATTGTGTTTGAAATATATTTGAACTTATTCGCAAACATCGCATCTAAATAGTTATTTTTTTAAATGACACAGATGGCTAATAGTTGGGTTAAAGCAGTTAGGTCAATATTAATTTTGCATCTAAAATTCTGTTCAATAGCCTTCAGGAATAAGCATAAAAACTAATTATATTGATTTTACTTAGTTTATTCCAAATCAAATAATTTTAAAAACTATTATAATCATTATATTTACAAATTTTCATAATAATTCACGTTTTCATTTCTAAGCAGTATGATTTTAGAGCTCAAACTAAAAACCTAATTCTATTGAAAGAAGCTGTACCTTGCGGAAATTTCATGATCTCAATTCTAAATATTTCAAGGAAATTCTGGAATATAAAATTATTATATGTTCCAGAATTCCTATTTGCAAATTGTCATTACAATCCTTTCCATTTTCACTTTTAAGCAATATGATTTTAGAGCTCAAATCATAAACCTAGTTCTAATGAAGGAAGTCGTATCTTGCGGAAATTTCATGATCTCATTTCTAGGTATTACAAGGAATATTCAATCGCTTAACAACAAAGAACTTTTTTTTATAACGCACAGTTAAAACGAATAAAAGAAATATTATGTAGTAAATAAATAAAAAAAATTTAGAAAACTCTAAATGTAACTTTATAATTCTTGAGATGAATTATTGCACTTTTAAAATTGTTAGTTAAAATCAAATCATTAAAAAATGTTATAATTCGATATGAAATATTTTGTAGTTCAATAAATATTTCCAAAGTTTTAGGAATAATCTGAATCAATACCACAACGATTAATAAATCAACAAATGGATAATTAAAATTAAGAATATCGGTTGCGAAATGAACCCATGGGCAATATGAAAAATCACATAATTAAACAAACGGCAAAAAATAATAAAGGATGGTGCAAATTTTGTGTTCATATGTAAAACGATATAAGATCAGAAGTTTTCTTTTATTAAATGGGACATTGTTAGAGACAGAGGCACACCTAAAAATAATTAATTATTCATGCAGGGTAACGAGCAATGTTCATTAAGGCCATGAAATAAAAGACAGATCTCTACTAATCACACAATCGAAGACTAAAAGAAGTACAAAAAGGGAATAAAATAAAATCTTTTGCAACATTATTCTGATTCTATCTTCTTATTTCTAAAAGAAAAAATAATTATTATAACTTCCTTATTTTATCTTTTATATTAATCCTCGTAAAAGTTCAACAGCCAACTGACATTCAGAAAACAATTAAAATCATTTAACGAGAATGATAAATCAATTTAATTGCAAAGTTTTTCAATACAGCTTCTGAAATAGCGGGTCTGTAACGTAATACCTGTCAAAGATTCGACATATTTACGCACCTTTTAAAGATACGATCTAAATGCTGTTTAAAACAAACGATTTTTTAATATTTTAATTGAAAAAAACTTTAAATCAAAATGTATCGAATACTTACTTAACACACGAATTAAACATAATGATAAATATTTAGCTTCTAATATCTATGTCTTTGGAATTATCAATAATAACATATTCTGCCTCCAATTTTAATTAACAGTCCCCTAAAATATTCGTTATTATGCTTACAACTGAAAACATTATTTTTCATAAAAATTTACATCTAAATTCATTTTTAAGTATCTCAAAAGCCCAATTTGATCTCTTTTTTTTATTTTTGTCTAATTCTCTTCAGTTTATTACTTATTTCTTTATTATTCCTTTTATCTCAGTTGAGAAATATTTCTGTCCTATTCAAAGAATATATAAAAATTAATATAATTGCGAAACGATATCTTTTTGATTAAAATCGTCTCTATGATGTTTTAATGATCTTTTATTTTCCATATATAATTAATAAAGTAGTAATTTGCAAATTCATTATATTTAAAAGTTAGAAATATTTTTACTTATTAATTTTGCACGATATAATAAATAATGAACTAAAATTATTCCAAAATCTCCTTAAAAAATATATAACTTTCTAATGTGCGATTAAAGAGACTAGTTCATTGCATCTGGGACAGAGTTCAAAAGTACATGATTTGATATAATTCTTTGAGAAAAATGCGAAAAACATTTATTATTATAATTTTAATTTGAATCTAAAATTACTAACGGATTAAAAGCATGATTGGTTTAATCTACATATACGTATTAAAAAATGGAATACATACAATCTATAAAGAACAAAATAAGTGTGCATACTCATTTAAATACCAATTATATTTAAACAAATTTTGATGTCATATTTTAATAGCATTATTCTTTATGGAGTTCATCAGCTAATAAAATACATTTGATGAAAAGGAAAGTTCTTAAGATATTAATTATTGTTTTGCTTATCACAAACCAACAACTGGATGATGAACAGAAAGAAAAAAAATTTCTTTTACTACACAACCAAAAAAGAGCGAGAGACGACAAAAAGTATGTAGGAAGGGGGGATGAATATCCATCCACACGTACATGCAGCCATCCGGCCAATTTTCCGTCATTCAAAGCAAGGGCTACTACGCTAAATCCTATCTATAGAGAATTATTAAAGAATCAAGAACCAAACGATAAGAGAATGAAAGCCAGAGAAGGGAAAAAAAAAAAAAAAAAACGATTTTTTTTCTCATCGAAAGGAATTTAATTACGAAAATAGCAGAGATTCTGAAGTCTCCAGATTCCATTAGAAAGATTTTTTAAAATTCAATTATATGCCAGCAAATTCTCCAGCAATTAACGCGTCCCGCAGGAAAATGCAGCGTAGGTTTATAGCTGCCTTTCTCGTCATATGTTTTTAATCTTATGATTATGCCTTTTTTACTTAAAAAAATTTGGATAAACAATATTAGAGATGGGTAATAAAATATATCATAACAAAAAATGCATATAAATGACACTTTAAAAATATAAAGACATTTTGAATTTTATCCTAATAAGTTTCAAGATTCCATATAATTCAGATAAAAAATTATAAAATGTTTTGTAAAAGAAGACTATATTTGAGCCACAGCTTCATTCTTCAATATTAAGCAAAGATTTCTAAAAGTTATTGGTTTAAACATGACAAGTAGTCACATCAGCGCCCTCTCATCATCGATGCTGAAAACAGATAAAAGACTGAGAACACATTCATACATTCGAAAAGGGGATACTGATTTACTGATATGTAGCTGAACAAGCATTTGTGTTAGAAGCTCCATTTTACTTGAAGTTACAGAAATTCTACTTTCTACGTTTACATGCAAGTAGTGCCGACGACCTGGACTAGGGGTAACGCATCTTCCCCGTGATCTGAACCTCCCCAGTTTTTTCTGGTTCGAACACAGTCTATATCACAGGGGTATCATTTTTATAAGATATTTAAAAAATTCTGGATGGAAGATTTTTAAATATCTTTTTATATCTCTTATTTCGAACTAACTTTCGAATAACTAAAGAAAACAGTATTCCTTCAATTAAACAGCTTAGTTATATTTTTATCTGTATTTTTTTTTTTTAGAATATAAGTGAAATATTGATATTATTAGGTCGCGGTAGCCTGGTTGGTAGAGCGCCAGTCTCGTAACCGAAAGGTCGCGGGTTCTGTCCTCGTCTAGGCCAAAGACCGAGTGTTGGCTAATGGCAGTTGGGGCACGTTAAATATGTCGAGACTGCAAAGTCCTCCAAGTTCCCATAACAAAACGATAACTCTGGGGGTACTGAATCAGGGATGAGTCGGTCTCTGATTTGGATCTAAATTCCGTCTTGCTGATGGATGAATGAGGGTATGAATGAATTCGACCACCCCCTAAAAAGGGTTGTGTCGTGTGTGTGAGCTAGAAGTCGGATTTCTGCCCTCTGGGTGCTCAGGGGTCTTTACCCTCAGAAGCTACTGCACCCCCTTTCCGTGAAAAACACTGACACGACAACAACAACAACATTGATATCATTATTTTCAACCATTAATATTATTTTCTAAAAAAATTCTGGTAATGTTTGTTCAGCAAGATACTTCCCTACCACGGAAATAAATAAATAAATAAATAAAAAGAAACAAAGAAATAAAAACTGAAAACGCTACTCATCTCGATCTAAAGTTTTTATGAATAAAGAAAAGACGATTATGATTCACACAAAGCATGAAATATTAATAATTATTAAAAACATCTATACTTAATGCTTTAAAATGAAACATTACCTCTGAAAATGCAATCTATTAGAAAGCCCTTTAAACAATAAAAAAAAATCTAAAATAAATAATTTAGAAAACAATATCCACTTTAAGCAAAATCATTTTATATGGACAATCTTATTTAATTAATTAAACGCAATCCCGATGAAAAACTATTTTTATTGTTCAAGTATAAAATTACAAAAATCTTATTTTAGTACAATCGAAAACAGAGATTTAAAGACGTTTATGAATATTAAACTTGAAATAGAATATGTTTAAATAACATATCATACAGTCTGAAATTATTTTTACTTTTATCATCTGTAGACTTTTCTTTATCTAGTATTAAATCTAACTCCTCAGTCACAACATTTTAATAATTCCTTTCTTTTGAAGAATATATATTTTTTAATTCCTTAAGCACTGTTTATTTTTATTCTTAAAAATGTTTAGCAGAAACTGACAATTGATAAAGTGGAAAAATGGTTTAGAAACTAAATAAAGTACAATATTTAATATTATACATCTAATATATAAATAAAGAACATATTATTATAGTCAGAGCAGCATTATTAGTGAAAATAAACAAGATTTCATTCCAGTAATTTTCCAAACTGCTTTCATTGTCATGGAAAACTTTATCACAAACCTTATAAACAACTACACGTACTTCCAAAAATTATCTTCAATATACTTCATTAAAAATTCAATAATACTAAAAAGATGAAGGGTTTGCCACTGTAAGGGACACAGCAATCGTAAAATAAAATATATTACAGGAAGAGCAATTTGAAGTAAATTACAGAGGCATGCAACTTTTTTTTAAAAATATATATATTTAATCTATATTTCCAACAAACAATCCTAAGGTACACGGATTCATTAAGAAAAATACCCCGCATTTTAGGATGTTATGAAAACAAAGCTATTCTCACAACGAAGTTCTTGGAGAGCTAATAACAGCTTCCTCATCTTCTAACTGAACGGCTTTTTATTATATTACGAATACGCATGGTCTGGATTTTAAGGGAAAGGCAAATTTTTATTTTTATAAAAACTTAGGAGAGAGCGTTTTTTATTTTTATTATTTTCATCATCAATGAAAAAATATCAATGATCGTGGCGGTGACTTCAAAAGAAATCCGATATTTTATTTGCTATTAAAACTAAATTTATATTTACATGATTCATATTTCAGTAATTTCGGAACCTAATTCGAAATCCGAATCTCTGCATTTCAAAACCTATTATTATTTATTTACTCTTGACTGCGAGACTGTCTAGACATTCGAATTCTACAGTTGGAAATGCGCATTTCAGACGATTTTATTTTACGGTTGTGGAATTAAAAATGAGACACCAAGCCCGCAATTTTAATTTCGGATTTAAAACTTATTTCACGGTTAAACTGTAAAATTCCACTAAGCGTTGTTCACCTATATTATTTATACGAAAAAAATATTTCCTGGAATAAAATGAAGTAAATAATTCTTTATTTATCTAGATTTTAAATTAAATAGTCCAAACGATTTTTTTTAAAGTAAAAAACTTCTGAATGAAATTCAGAATCTCACTTCGTTGTGGTAGGCAAGCAATTAAAAGCATGTTTATTGCTTTTATTTTGGGGGGGGGGAATAACTTTTTAAGTATTTTCTGTTTTTTTTTCAAAACAATTGCCGCGATTATTCACATTTCTTTGAAAAAACTATTACAGCAAAAAAAGTTTTTTAAAAATGCATTAATAATCTTAATCAAAATGCTATTAAAAAAATAACACCAAATAGTTTTAAGATATTTTAAGTTTAAAAACTAAATTACTAACTAGCTGATAATTATAAATGTAAAAATAAAGGTACATGACTTTCAACTGATTAAAGGATTCGGCAATCATTATATGATCAAATAAAAATAAGATTTTAAAATTAATAATCAGTATGCACAAAAATAAAAAAAGAAAGGAAGATAAATATATAATCAAATCACTGTGCGATTTTAATTTATAAAAGGACAATGGAAAAAAATTGATGAAATTTTCTTGAAATAAGTTAACTCGTGCATTCTTGAGAACTCACTGTGCATAAAGTGATAATATTTCCTGAATCTAAAGATGAATGTTTCAAAATCTAAATTGACAGTGAAGGTGAATTGGATTAAATCCAAAATAAATTTGAAAATGCTACGAAAAAAGATAATAATCAATTATTAAAAAAAATTCAAAAAGAAAAGTTGAAAAATATATAGACCTTAAATATTACATTTTGCTTTAACTTTTATTAGATCAGATTCAATCAAATTGATCATTTTAGACCACATTCTTTTAGTAGAAATTAGGAAGAAAATATCTTTTGATGTATTTTTAAACATTAAAAACAATTCATTTTTTAAATAAATAAAATTGTATATTTAAAAAAGGAATAAAGGAAGAGAAGAGATTTCTGACCATTTAATTCTAATTTGAAACATTTAAAAAAAAAAAAACTGGAAATGCAAGATGTCTGATCACTTAAATAAATCTCGTAAACATTTAAAGTATAAACTTTTACAAAAAGAAAATGCAATAAAAAAATTTCAAGTAAAGAAATCCGGACTATATCTGGATGAAACATTTGTTGCATTACTTCCAGAACAGTTCTGCTTACGTTTAGAAATGTAAAAACAAAGGCAAGTTTATTTTTCCCGTGCATCGACAAACCTATCACTCCAAGAGTACATTCTAAAATCGCTGCGTAAGAGTAATAGCTTTTTCGGATATTGGAATGACCTACATAGCAAATGGACAAAAATTGAACCCTAACAAGGGGAATTCAGATGCAGAAAGTAAATGATACACTTTTTGAACACAATGAAACATTTATGTGAATATTTACTATCTTTTTGGTTTCCGTATGGGTAAACATAGGAGTGTTTTATTTACTTTCGAATTTCCTCTAGTTGCTTTGAATCTAGGTCGATTAGCCATGCAAAGGTTTTATTTGTTTATCGTTTGCACTCGGGCAGTGCATTAGTACAACAATACAGCATTGAGAAAACAACTTCAGTAATGCACACAATAATACATTTTAGTTTCTACGCTCCACAAACATAACTGGAAATAGTCTGTTACCAAACCATAAGCCATCTATTGTTTAGGTTGGAAAAAAGAAACCAACTTTTGCCTTCAGGTATTTCCTTATATGTTTCAAGTTATGCACCATAACTAAAGCAGACGGATTTGGAAAAACTCGTTATCACTAGCAAAATTTATTGATAATATTTAATGTTTGAAAGCTATTTAGGTTACTATTGGTAGAATAGGAGAAGGAAAATGTATTCCAAGGCGAAAGCAATATACTATATATCCAGTAAAGCCTTTTTAATATTTTACACAAAATATCGACCATTATCACTACCATCAGAATACGTTGGTAAATTTCTTACCTTTAATAACTAAAACATTAATTCTCTGTCTAGTGTATTTCCATGCTTTCAAAATGTTAGATATTAAATCAAAGCATTTTTGTTCAACAGTTATTTCAGCATTTAGCACAATACTGCACGATTTTCTTATTTTAATTTTTTATTTCTTAAATGTTAAAGAATGTTATATGACACGTGCGCATGCGCCTTTCTAAGCGCAGTGTCTAATTAGAGCTTAAATGACATGCGCAGTTACAAATTTTGTTGTGATACCACAAAAATCGATTTTACTAGTATAAAAGTTTCAGCTGCAATACTAAAATAATTTTTTAAAAAAGCCCGTAACTTAATTCTTATATATTCTATTCATTATAAATTTATGTATAAGATTCTATTTATTTTCTTTGTGTTTGATGTATTTAAAATCAAATGTTATTAATGAATCAATCTTTCGAATTCGTTCTGAAGTACTTTTAAATTAAAAGGAAAGGAAAAAAAAAAATAACTAAAAAAAATAAAGGAAATAAAAATTTCTAATCTGCATTGTATTACCCCAACTGGCATAGGAAAGTCAGATATGTGCGTTACGCCAACTGGCGTTTTTTGTTCATTTAAATAATGTTTCAAAACATTTATGCAAAAAAAAAAAAAAGTGAGAGTGAAGAAAAGGAAATACTTCTATACTTTTATAAATGCGTTAAAAAAAAAAAGAATGAAAGAACATCGCATTTTCGTAATCCTACCTAGAAACATTCCACAGTTAGGACGAATGAATATTAATTAAGTAGCAACTTGAAACTTAATGGTTGTTATTAAATATTTACTCAGATCGAATCAATCAATTTAAAGAATAAGAATTCAAATATATCTAACATTCTTTTCGAATAAATTAAAGGTATAAATGTAACCTCGATAAAGTAATTAATGACTTAACTACTGGCAACATTCATAATTAATTTTCGAAATAAACAAGACAATTCAAAAAGAATTTGGAAATTTTGTGATCCAATTTCTGAATTCGAAAGAGAAATGGAACGCTACCAATCAGAACAATTTTCGACAATTATCAATCATTACTTCCAGATTCGTTTCGAGATAGTGATTTGTTTCCAAGAAAATTATCAGCGTTCGCTGATATCAATTATCTGATCATTTAATCAAATAAATTTCAACCATGCGATAAATATCTTTTTTTCCCAATGTATTTTTTATTTATTGAAAAGGTAATTCTTTTTCAGTGATTAAATTGAATTTGACTTCTAGCTTTCCCATTTTTTAAAGCAGTTTATTAACATAAAAAATAATGTTTTCAAAATTCTAAAACCGTTTGCGAATAATAAATTTGTTTTAATGCTTTCCATCTCTAGCTTATTTACTTTTAATTCTATAATACTAAGTAGTGATAAAAAATATTCCAAATATGCAAATAAATAAAAAAGGGGACAAGTAGAGAAAAAGAAAAAAAATTGTAGGATAATAATGTATAAATGTAAAATAATGGTATGCCTTCCATAACAAGATACAAAATAATGTTATATTTTATTAATTATTGAAGAATATGACAGAAACTTGGTTGTCAAACAAGTTTATTAATAAAAAAAATAATATATTCAGAATTTTAAAATCGTTTGAGAATAACAAATATGTTTTAATGCTTTCCAATTTTGGCTTCTTTACATTTAATTCATTACATTTTTTACTGCTGACTAGCTCTAAAAAATATTCCTAGTATGCATATAAGTAGAAAGGAGCTTTAAAGAGAACAAGGAAAAATTGGAGCTAAATAATACAAAATAGTGGTATGAATTTCATAACAAGATTCAAAATAGCATAATAATTTGTTTTTTTAATTATTGAAAATATGGCAGCAGCATTCGTTGATAATGATTGCGCAATGTCAAAACTCAAAGATGTAACCTCACTTCGTATGATATAATATTACGAGAATAGTGAATAAATAAGTAATATTGAATGTAATTAATAATGAATTTTATAATGCTGTGAGTTAAGGAAGATATCCTTGCAAAATTCATCCATACAAAAACTAGTCACAGCTCTTCAATTTTTATTATTATTCAATTGATTTTACTACATAAAATAAAGGATTTCAGCAATTCAAAGTAATTGGAAAAAGATTTTAAAAAATTCAATAAAAAACACCAATTAACAAAGTTGATTAATAAAAAAAGTTGTACAAATTAAAAAATAACTATTCGGTTAATAACTACCCTTTTTATATATAAAATTGAATCAGTAATACACAAGATAGAAAAGAAATATTTATAATTAGGTAGGAATTAGGTTTATAATTAGGTAGGAATTAGGTTTACAATTAGGTAGGAAAGATTTATAATTAGGAAGAATTTAAAAGGGTAGTTATTTAGTTAATAACTACCCTTTTTATTTATAAAATTGTATCAGTAATACACAAGATAGAAAAGAAAGATTTATAAAGAAGGAAATAAACAAGAACAGGAAAATTGGATCAAACAACAACTGATGAATGAAAACTAAAACAAAAAGAACCTGTTGCACAACAGAGTACAGGCAATGTAATAATCAGTTGGTAAAAACGCGATATCGAAATTTTTTTCTTCGTGGCTTTGAAAACAGTTGTATCTTAAAAGGTCTATTTTGAAATCTATGTCAAATATATACTTAATATTATATCAAAAACTTGTATTTTTGGTTTCGCACAGTTCAACTGCCTTTACTTTACAATAAACAAAACTCGAAAACTTGATATTTCAAAAATGCTTCAAGATGGCTTTGAAAATGTGTTTCTTCTTTAAAAAAAAAAATTCAATTATCCATTACACATATTCTAAAAATTTGATTATTGATATTCATTTTTTAAATCCCAATTCTCACACAAAAAGTTTAAAAAACGACTGCATTCATTAAATTTGAAATCTTTCAGGCAATTAGATGCCATGAAAGAACTATTCCGAAGAATCCCTAAAACGAATTATTTGCAAATATCAAAGAAGCCATTAGAAAATATGAAGGAAATCCCTACTGATAATGAGCTCGCTTTGTAATAAGTTCGCTTATTCCATAGAGCGGTCGATTAAAATATTTGACGAACGAATATGACAAGCAAAGAAAAGTTCGGAAGTTAGGCGGACATAATTTCCTGAAGACGAGGATGCGAGTTCAAGAAACGCATTAGTTCCTCGCAGCCCACAAGGAGCGCAAGATTTGAGCTATTCATCGAAATCTCTGGAATAGCTTCGCAAATCGTTAATAGCCAAGTGCGAAATGGTCATCATTTACTCCAGCTGATAGCAACAACTCGCCGAAGAAAGAGTTGTAGATGCGGAATCTGGCATCGGGATCTTTTAATGAAGCGGCTTGAAGGGGGAATCGTAAAGTGGAATTTTATGGCGGCCCGAGGAATTGAGTTTGGATGGAATCGATGTCCGAGGAGGATCCATAACATTGATAGACGTAATGAATGAATTTGCGTGCAAAGAAGCGGAGCTTTTACGACGTACACCACAGTGGCCGGGGGCGGCGCACAAAGTGAGCGCTGCAAAATCCTGATACGGCAACAGCCAGCAGTGTCAGTTCACGCAATTAAGTCATGTGGCAAACATGAAAGCACATGCCATCTAATATCTGTTGCCACATCGGTCAACTTATCCACTAATATTTAACTAATATACGGCAATAGATCTTTGTATTTCAAATAACGGAAGTCCAGTAACTACAAAATCCACACAATCTATACATTGAGCCAAATTTTAACCTTTAATTTGGCTAAGTCCGCTATAACGAACAATCAAATAAATAAAATCATAATAAACATAATTGTCAGTGTTCGCCACAGCGGACATTATATATATATATAAATAAATATATATAAATATATATTATTAATATATATATATATATATTATATATATATTGTTTATTTCACAGAGATCGTAATGTCTACACAGACATGGGAAAATAACAGAAATTTAAAAATATTTGAAAAAAACATCTTGTCAAATTAAGGGTTAAAATAGAGCTCAATAAATATAGAAATAAAAAATGCAAAATATATTTTAAAAATGAAACCGATTAAGTAACATTTAAAAACACAAAATTAAAAATCTGAAAACAAAACAAAAAAAGAAATAGGCAAATGAAAATTTAATAATAATTTTTAAAAAAACTTTTAAAGAAAGCAGAGAAAAAAAAAAGGAAAATGAATTCCAGCAGAAGTTAATAATACAATTCAATGTATGACCTGCCAAGCCAAATCATACAATTCAAAAACCAGCTAAGCCAAAAATTAATACCAAAAAAGAAAATTCTGAATACTAACAAAGGAAGCATAAAAAATCAAAATTAATTCGAAATAATTATTAAAAAAAACAATATTTTAAAATCAATGTCTATAAAAATATATATCTAATATCTACAATCTAATAAATCCCATAATGCGATGTTTTGAATCTTCTGACAGCGGCCCAACCAACCGTCTTCAAAGTTTAATTGGAACTGCGCAATTCATTTCATCAAGCGCATATGAATTTATTACATTAAATTTACAAGAAGTTTCTTAAAATTTTTCCAATGGCATTCATTGCATCCATAACTGTTGTTTCCAATAGAATTTTATATATTTTCCGTTTCCTCCCCAAAAACTTTTAACACATTTTTCAAGATATTTTATTTAAGATGAATAAATATTTTATACTAATCTTTTTTTAGGTTGTTTTTTGATATTCACTAAAATATTTGGAGAATTTTAAATGGAAGATAGTTTAGGGGATGGTGTTTCTCTACTCTAGCTCGGGGGCGGGAGGAGATAACATTTCTATAAAACAGCATGCGAAAATTTTTCGGAGGCCGCTGCCATTGATTCCTCCTTATAAACAAGTCAATATTCATTTCAATGATTTCCTGATATTCGTTATTTTGTATAAAATATCTAAATGTGAGAAAATTGTTCTTCATATGAAGAATGTTTAATGTATTGGGTAGATACTTGAATACAATCAACATTTCTAGTGTTGACATTCCTTTTAGAGCGTACCGAATGTAGGAAAGGAATAATTTGGCTCCATTTCTAATTTTTAAAAAAACCAAATGATATAAATAATATCAAATCTTCAAAGAATGTTTGTTTGCGTGGTCTTATCTCATTTTTAAAAAAGTTTAAATTTTGATTTAAATTAAATCAGAGAACTCTTTAAAAAATATATTACAAATATATTTTATAAAACTCGATTAATTTTATTGATTAATACGATCAATAATTTATCATAAGGTCGATTCATTTTGTTTTATTAATATAGAAATTCTTACTCCAAATCCCTCTACCATTTTGCATACCATATCATACATCTAAAAATCTTCTGCAACGTGCGTTAACATCTAGAATGGAATTAAATTTAATAGGATGATTGATGGCGACAACGGCGGGTGGAGGCGTCTTATAGCTTTGAACAATTCCATTCTGGAGAAATGTAACGTCATTATAATTATGCTGTTCATAATTATCAAAAAGATAGGTCGAGTAAAGGCCTTATCACACGGCAAAATAACGTCGGCACTTTCAGTCAGCAAACGACAATGAAAGTGCCGTCACTTCAAAGTTTCACATGATTGGTTAAATTTCGTTTGCGGACAATATTTCCGACGACATTTTCTAGCTGGTTAGAAAAAGTTGTCGATTATGAAATTTGCTTGACTGGTTTTTGAGGGTGGAAACGGAAAAGTGCTGACGAAATTTCACCGTGTGATAAGGCCTTTACTTGCATAAACCTATCGCAACGGAGACAATAATAAAAGCAATAATTCAAATGATAAAGATTGGATAAAATAACATATTTCGAAGGCCAACTTGAGTTCAGTGGCGTAGTAAAAATAGCTAGCATCCTGTTATATTAAGATTTTTTTTCACCCTCAGTAACTTAAAGGGTGATCGATGATACCCAAGGCATCGTATTTTTTATATTATATATATATATATATATTTCAAAATGTAACATAAAACTTTCAATATATATATATATTTTTAATTTCAGAGGTATCCCCGGCATCAATGCTTGGTATTCCAGGCATCAATAGCACCACTCTGGTTGAAACACCACTATTTGAGCCCAATTAGTACGAGTTACTTGTGAATTTTACCAACCCTATAGTCTATATTTGGGAAACCCGAATATCTTCCAGAGCAACATCAGAGATCGATGAATATTACTAATGATATGTTAAATTAGTAATATTCATTGAGAAAAATTGGTACGCATCACCATAGAAATTGCTATGCATAGGATTTACTGCATGGTCTACACTATACATATAAGCAAATAGTATATTTTACATTTATTATTGTTATTCATTTATCTATTCTTTGCTTCTGCCTTTCACACTACACAGCACTTACCGACGATTATTTCAAGTTTAATTTGCTATACTATTAGGTTGTTCGGAAAGTCATTTCGTATTTTTGTGTCAAAATGAAAAGAAATTTTCGTTTAATGAATAAATTATTTATTAAATTATAAAATTGCCTTTCTGGTCTAATACCTTTTGCCATTCTGGTCTAATACCTTTTGGTAGTAACATGATTACACGCTCATAAAAGTTTTGGTCTTTGCTGTAAAAAAAACTGATCGAGGTGGTTTTTGGCCTCCTCATTTGAAGGAAAAATTTTGCAAATCAGTTCTGGTACTGATGTACTGTTAACACATCTTCTTCACACATATTGGCTAATTTATTTCTGGCTTGAACAGCATTTTTACCTTTTATAGCAAAAAAGAAAAAAATGACGAAAATGCTGTTTATTGCTCTCCATATTTAAAAGGGCACTATCCAAAAACTACTGCGAAGAATCAGCTGCACTTTTTCACACTCAAGCCTTGCTATATCAGCTCTTAAAACATAAAATGATTTTGCGGTTTAAGTATGAAATTGGTTGCGAAAAATGCAATTAAATCCTTTGTCAGGAAAAAACGAAATTACTTTCCGAACAACCTAATATTTCGGTACTTAGATTAAATTCAGGCATTTTCATTCATAGACAATGTACATTGTAAGTTTTTTTTTTTGATCACAGTTAATTTAGTTTTACCATTTAAAACACTTTTAGCATAATCAACATATCAATGCTTTACTTTCTAACGGTTTTTTAAAAAATAGCTCGGTGAAAATATATTTTTATTTATTTGATATGAATATCATCAAAAAAAGAGAAATAAGGTAATAAAAATACTTGAAGAATTACCATATTTTACATACTTACAAATACAGTTAATTATCATACAAAATGAGTAATGAAATAACAAAATTACTAAAAAAATACAACATTAAAAAAGATTTTATAGGATCTGTCAAGTGAATTATAAAACAAACTAATGAATAATTAATATTCAATTATATTATAAAAAAGGCAATTATTTACACTTCAGTTCAGGATTTAATAATTCAGCGTAATCCCACACTGAAGTCTTAATATTTTATTTCATAAAAATTTCTGTGTCATAAATTCATTTCAGAACAAGGCTAAAAACATTCTTTAATCGATTTGTACTTGCTCCATCCATCCCTTCCCCAGTCACATGGCCATAAGTAGTTTCCAATCTGAAATTTACAACTTTTACCAGATCAAATAACAGCTAGCACTCAGCGATGCCAGCTCAATAAAAAGTGCCCAGAAAATGCAAGTGTTCATTAATCAATTCAAAAACTACTTCAATTAAATGTTCAGCCATATCAAAAATAGTCAATCGATGCTATATTGTTACATAGGAGAGCATATAATTCTGAAATTTCCGTTCTCTACATTGTTTAAAATAGAATAAAGAACAAGTAGTTCGTGTAAAATAAATTACTATAATTTTCTAGAGGAAGATGAAAAAAAAAGCATGTTGAAAGTTCCCCTTGGGCAAATAACCTCCCAACTAGAGTCGATTTTTTAACAAAGTCGAAACTATTATAAGATTTATAATCTTTTATGACCAGCGCTTTATTAAGACGATAAATAAAAAATACTTAAAATTTCGTTATACGTGGTTGCCTTATCTCGAACTAATAAAAACCACCACATTGACTGATGAAAAGTATTTTCTTCAGCTGACCCTCACACTAGAGAATCAAAGAACTTTTTACCTTCTAGATTATCGTAACGAGCGTTTTATTGAAAACGATTAGTTTTTATGAGATGCAGTTTCTAAACGCTATAGTGAAACAAATAAATTCGGGCTTTGGTTGCATTTCAAATTCGAAATAAAATACTGGACTACTTTTTCACTTCTTTTATTATTAAGGGTCAGCTTTTTATTCTAAGGTCCTCTTGCAGAAAAGTGTACTTAAATTCTCAGAAATAACTTGTCTTCATTTATAGTAATGGTTTTCTTTCGCTTTCGTTCTTAACGGCTTTTAATCGGGACCATAATCGTATTATTTGTTCATATAACTTGATACCAGGGCACATTTCTTTACTTATATGGTGATACTTAGTTATAATCGGTCTTGATCAATTAAAAAATATTTCTATGTATAATATAATTTAGAAATAATTTTTGTATAAAATTTGTAATATTCAAAATTCTTTATTTATCTAAAATGAATTAAAATGAGAATATGATTTGGACCAGACGATTTTTAAAATCCGCTCATAACCGATTTTCTCCAAATATGGTCTGCATCTTTCAATTATTTATGAAAATTCAAAAATTAATAAAAATTGAAAGGAAATAAGATGAAAATCAGTGAAAACAAAAATTTTGAATTTTAAGAATGATAAAAAAAATTATTTCTAAGCAATAATCTGCACCGAAGTTTATATATCAAAACGACAATTTTTCGGTTAATTTCAAATTTATTGATTATTCAACTAATCTGTGTACTTTGAAAAATTGTTAGTATTCTTTTTTTTATCTTACTGAAACATTTGTTAAAAGTCGACCCAAACATTAAAAAAAATATTTCATGCAAGTATGCATAAACTAATATATAAAACCACAATTATTTATTTTTATTAATATGGTTCATTCAGTATAATTTAACATCATTCAGGAAAAAATAACTTATGAAATAAATTCAAAGAACAATAAGCTTTTAGAATCTTTAGTTTACATACAAGTTCCTTTTAAATATTTCAGAACATTAATCCGGCCTCTGAGAATTATTTTCAAACAGCAAAAAATATTCAGCAAAATATAGCTAATACGAGATAAGTAGAAAGTTATATAACAAGAGTTACTAAATTTTTATTGAAAAGAAAACAAAATAATTTTTCAATTTCTCTAACTTGTCTGAGAGAAGGGAAAGCAAATTTTTAAGGACCAATAATAATTTCAAATGTTTAATGCACACGAGAATTTCTGACGCAAATGAATTACAGAAAAAAGCATTAATAAGAAAAAGAATAATCTTTTGGTATAGAATTCATTCGTTGTTTGAAAATGAATTTTTAATGTCGGATCTGTAAGAAATGATTATAAGGCGGGGAGATGGCATTTTTACATTTTGAGAGCAATTTTTAGGTTAAAAAATTGGTGTGTGAAAAAATTAAGTTAAAAAAAATCAAGTGTTTTATTCATTTTATCCTTTGGTTTATTTAATATAAAGTACATATTAATCAAATAAAAAAATGGAAATAAAATAAAATTTTAGCAAAAAAAAACAAAAAAAAAACAATTATTTATTTTTTAAATATTCATTATACATAGCAAATGACTTTGTTAATGATTATTTGTTATCATCTGCTTATGCCTGACATAATTAATTAATTAAGTATAACGAAGCCATATCAATTATAACTTAAAATGTGGCTAAACATTTCACGTAATCTCCAGTAGTCTTTTCGTGCCCAATCCCCTAATAAGGAATAAAAATAGAGGTAGCATTTGACATTATAACATAGAATACAACAATTGTTCCATGTAATATAACAGTTTATAAAATTTTAAATAATACGATAACAGGATTTTTTTAAAATCTATATTATGTATTCAAAAAACTAAAATATAATTCGACAAATATAATTAATATCTGATAAATAATAAAAAATTAGACTTCGAGATTTTGATGAAAATCCACGTTTTAGACCCAAACACATTTTTCGAAAATGACTTTCTATGACTAAGATAAATCTTTGAACGAGGCGGTTGAAATTTATTATACGGTCTTTAAACAAAATTGTAGATCTCTACCAAGTTTTGGGTAAAATATATTTTGAAAAAATCCATCTGTCCGAAAATAAAATAATCCTTAGCACACCGAAAAGTAAATTCGATGATAAATATTTGCCGTATATGAGGACTTGTTTATTGCTTCGAAACATTAATATATATGATATTTTTAAATTGAATGTTCCCAGAAATTTAATCTATATTTTTACAAGCCAATATTTAAGAAATTAATTAGCAATAAAACTACAAAATGAAGCACTGCGTTGAATGGTGTCTCAGAGGAGACATCGGAGTGCTAAGGGTTAATACAATAACTACAAAATGAAAAGAATTAGAAATTTGGTACACATATTTAACATCTATTATGCAGACACCTATCCAATTTAGAGCGGAATATAATTACAGATTGACTGTACGGTTCTGTACTTTCAAAACCATGCAAGCATAATAGTTCAAAAACACAATGACTTAAATACATCAAATCTGACATGGGGTTTTGTGACTACAAATGCCATTTTATGTCAAATCTTTGTTTAAATCGGTTGAGAAAAACGTGCCTAAGCCACAAATTCAATTTTCGGATACTATTTATGGTATACCAGAAATTAATCACCAAAACCCTTTCCAGGGATTACATGATATATGCAATAAAAATGCTAAATTCACGTCAAAAGTTAATATTTTGTAAGTATTGTGCGCCAATGCGAAGTAAGGCGTCCTCTGACATGACAAGTTTAATACAGAGTATGTGAGGAAGTTTAGAGGTCATATCATTTTTAAATTTTTTTTTTTAATTAGTTATAGAACTAACAATATATATTAAATTTCTTTATATATAAGAAGAAATATTTTCATAAAAAACGGAAATTCATTTGAAAATAGAAAAATATTCTAAGTTATAGCTCATTTTTAGTCAATCTCACATAAAGATGTTTGAATCATTTAACCTTCAAATGGCAAAGGAATTTACAGACAAGCGAAGAAAAATTAAATGATATATTTCATATAAATATATATATAAAAAACTTTTCGCGAGGTAAGATAAAAATTGTTGATAATACTACTACTAATAATAAAATTCGTGAGAAGGAGACCTTGAGAAAGTCATGAATAACAAAGAAAAACGGCGGTTTCGCGTCGAAACTTATGATTCTTTTCTAATATAATTCAAGGTTTTTTTCAGGAATAATGCAGTAGCTTCTAAAGCCATGAAAAGTCTGAATTTTTTATAACGTTCTTTAAAGTTTATAAATTTAAAAACTAAGTAGTTGCTTAGAATACGTTAAAAAAGCAACTCTGCAAACATAGAAGGTTCTTATAACTTTAAAAGCAGAGGTTATTTAAAGCTCAATTGAAAGAAAATTTCATTATAGCGAACAAAGATATGGATAAATATTTTAAACTGACTACGTTTGGCAGTGAATGGAATATAAAAATGCAATTAGCACAAAAATATCACATCAATTATTAAAAGGTACCAAGGAAATACACATTATCTTTACTTATAATAATGATGAATATGCGTGGTATGTGTATGAATGTGAGTGGTGGCAATTTATAAAACATTTAACCAAGTGCTTTATATACTTTAGCGGTTGGAAATTCACACCCTTGAATGATTTCGTTTAAGTTTTAATTGAAATTTTAATTAATTAAATATTAAGCGAAATATTGGCTTTTTCCGCGAAAGAAAATTATCGTTTCATTGGCTCCAATGTTTTAATCTACAAATTAAGCTTGCACTTGAAATTCATTTTTATTAAATTAGATATATTTTCCATACGATTTATTTCGCGTAAAATAAAATTTAACTAGCAAGAGTACATTATACGTGAGTGGGAAAAATTAACTTTTTTTAACGTGTTGCCATCACGTTCAGGAAAGCTAAATCAAAAGATTAAATTAATTCTTACTGCTAAATAAAACAAGAAAAGCGTAATTTTTAGAACATGCTCGTATGGAAAATTAAACATATTTTCTTTGAAAAATATATGCAAGAAATTTTTTTTTATATTTTTGTGATTTCTGTTAAATTCTTTTAAAATTTCTGTATTATTAATTTAATAGTTAAGTTTTGTTTACGGCAAACATGATACATAAGATACCAACTCTAATCATGGTTAAACGGCTACTTTCCAAGACCTTTAGTAATGAGCATATATCTATACTTATAATAAAGCTCAATGTGTGTGTGTGTGTGTGTTGGCGCTCTACAGACC
Organism: Argiope trifasciata; assembly: GCA_026543055.1. NCBI lineage: Eukaryota > Metazoa > Arthropoda > Arachnida > Araneae > Araneidae > Argiope > Argiope trifasciata. The sequence continues at coordinate 4,408,642 of JAPMOQ010029835.1, forward strand.
AGACCGTTAGACCTACAGCTACCAAATTTGGTACATGTATACTTTGGAGGTTGGGAATGTGCACCTCGGAGTCCTTTTTTCGAATTTTTAATTAGAATTTGAATTAATTAAAATTGAAGCGAAATTTTGACGTTTTTCCGCTATAACTTCTGAAAATATTATCGCACAAACATGATTTTTACATCAATTTAAAGATTAAAAAATTAGCTTTCTAATGGTATCAGTGTTTTAATGTGTAACTTAAGCTTTTATTTTTAACGAATTTTTAAAGAAATATTTTAACCATGTTTTTCAACAATATATTTCGGACAAAACAATAAAATTTAATCTGCACGAGCACGTCAAGGGGGAAAAATTAGGTTTTATCAGCGTGTTGCCATCCTATTGACGGAAGTTCAAACAAAAAAACTATCTTTGCAAATTAAATCTAAAGAAATGCAACTTTTAGCACGTGACTGAATAAAATAATTGAAATATAATATGTGACATTTTCTAAAATAAATAATGAACGAGTAAAGGGAAAAAATATCTTTTATTAGCTCTGTTGAAATCATACTGACAGAAGTTCAAATTAAAAAATAAATTAACTATGACTGCAAATTTAATCGAAAAAAAATGTAACATTCACCACGTGATTGGATGAAATTAAATAAATATTAAATGTTATGTTTTCTAAAAAAGAAATACAAGACAAAGGTTTCTATGATCGTTTGCAACATCTATATCATTAATTTAGTAAATCAGTGTTACGTGACTTTCGAAGTTTTATATCTGGCAGAGAAAATATAAAGAGAGCAAGGCACATAAGTAATTAATTGAAAATTTTAGACCCCATTACTCTTGGCGAACCAGCTGGTCGCCAAAGGCGTCTAGTATTTAATAAAATATTGTTAAAATGAAGTAAATAATTATATTTAGGTTGTTTAAGTCAATAAATGTTCTGATGAACTAAGAATTTTAAATTTTTATATAAACTCTCTGTTCTGTGACTCATATTTAATAACATATTTTAAGCCATTAATATTTTAAATAAATAATAAGCTTTGCTCTTTTGTGACTAATATTGATTGAGTTATGAATATTTGAATATCATTATTCTATAGAAATGGAGTATTTTAAACTTCTCTATCAAGCGTCTTGAAGATAATACGCTAATCAGCGCTTGGACTTTGTCAGGTAAAATGAGTATATATATATATATATATATATATATATATACACACACACATACATACATACAAACATACATACACACACTAGCTAGAACTCGGCACGTTGCTACCAATATATAAAATACAAACAAAAACATATCCTTTTTTATATATTATATTTGTGCTTTCTTTCAGAATTGTTAAGCTTGGTGTTCTTTCAGAATGGTAATGAAAGAAACCATTTATTGTATCTGGTCATTCGCTTAATATTCGTTCACAGCTTTCAAGTTTAATTTTAGAAAATGTGATTAAAACATTTTCTTTTAAAATTCGTTAAACATAGAAAATATATTTATATCATAAAATCGTTAATAAAATTGAGTATAAAAGTCTCCCCAAAATTTTCTCGCATAATCTGTAATAAAGTTGTTACCTCTTAGAATGACTTGTATGGCATTTGCGCACATTAGTAACATTACCCTTTAACTTGAATTTAGCATATCTACTGTATATAATATCCTTTCGGTGCGTTACTTGAAGATTAATCCTTGGTAAATAGATGCGATTGAGATCCTATTTTTTTTTTTAATTTAAGATCATTGCACTATGTCTATAACCATCCCGCAGATGTAAACAATAAGTTGCCCAAGTTCATCGTAATCGGATGAACGGTTACGAGATATCTTATAGGAAACAGCGGTAAAACTAAGCGTTTATAAATTTCGTTCGCGGTGGATGGTTTAAGTTGTAAATTAAATAAGGTTAAGAAAATGCGAACAAAAATTAACTTCAACCGAAAACTGACAAAATAATTATAACATACAAACAAAATTGCTTGGAAAAGATTTAATTTATGTTTCTGACAAACCAAAGAGAATGTGTCAATTTAATTTGCATATTCATTTTTCATTAAAAAAATGTAAGAATGTAAAGTTAGAGATCAAATTGATATCATTCAATTGAAGATCAGATGACATGTGTAGTTAGATTTGTCATGTGACTTAAACTTCGATCGAATTGATTCCATTCTTTTGTTGTTTACTGATAGTTATCATGTAATGGAATATATTACAACGTAATGAAAATAATTTATCTACTGTTTGAAGAAAAGCTAGAATTTAAAAAAATTATACCCGACTCAATTGTGATGCTCAAAATTTTAAAGACAGAACAATCAGTTCAACATAGTTATTATTGAAATAAAATTATACATCCTTTTTAAACCTAATAATTATAATAAACTTCTAACGCAGACGATCCTTGAAAGTTTCAGTTTCTGAGACGCTATTAATAACTTGCGTCCTTTATCAGCAAAACTGTTTGCACGACCAAAATAAAAAAGCTTAAAACAAATAATAAGAAGCAAGGCTTTGAACTTAGAAACCAAAATCAATTAGCGAAAGCTAACAAAGACATAAAATTCCAGTCCGGATCTCGATTTCCCAGCAAAATCAGTACACAATTTTAAAACCCTTTGATTAATTACTAGCTATTGTGCTTACAATCCTATTATTAAATAGGAAGAAAAACCATTTAATGGTTACTTTCCCTAAATTGATGTAACTAACTATCTTGACTCCTTCCCTGTCTTAAAGGTTACTTTTACTCAATATTTTATACCAGCCACGTATTCCGATAAAATTTCAAAATAATAATAATAATAATTACCAACACGCTACTTAACGTCACCGCATCTATAAATCATACAGATGGGAGGGGAGAGGTAGAGTTCGTCAGAAAATTTACGTACATTACACATTCATTAGCCTTATAAAAGCCGATACGTCGTTAGGATTGCTAAACATGGAAGTCCTTAATGTAGGAATAGCACGCTCTCTCTACCATAACTTCCCTCGATAATAATTAGGCATATTTATGGTACGTGATCTGTTTTTGCAATCACACCAACGGCACAGCTCACAAACGTACGATTGCTGGCCATTCGAACTGACAGTCGTAATTTCTTTTGGCTCATTAACCAGCTGAAGAATAAGTACACATTTAATACAACGGAATTCCACGCAGCATTCCCTCCACCACCCTACCTCCACATTTTCTCAACTGCAACCGGACATATCGGGGCGATTGTTGTAGGTATTGCGACCCCTGCCGGTGCCGTGACCAAGACGATTAGCTGAAGAGGAGGGCCTCGCTCGATACGATGACGTCATCGGGTTCCATTACTAAGGCCCCTTCCAAAGCACCCTCCTCCTACAATAAATGGACGTATCTCTTCCTCTGACAACCGTCTTAAAACATTTTCTTCTTCCTGACGACTTCTCTGGATCGTTCGCACGGGTAAAAGATGATCCGGGGGAGCATTCAATACCCGTCAGGGACGTCCATTTGACCCAGAACTAGACGGAGGCCGAAAATAGATCAGTTGTAGGGATCAAAATCCCACTTTTTTATTTTTCCCCTCCCATAAACACAAGGAGTTTAAAAGAGAGGTGCATCCCTCTGACATCTGGTTATGATTTCCGATATTAAATCTTGTAATAAAAATATATATTGAAATGATTTAACTGACAGTCAATTTTAGATCAGCATTGTTCTCGCATTAATAGTACTATATTTTATAGAGATTTATTTTAACTATACACATTATTACGTTAAACAACAATCAAATAACGGCAATACGCAGTTTTATTAATTCCACTTTTTTTCCCCTCTCATAAACACAGGGAGTTTAAAAGAGAGGTGCACCCCTATGACATCTGGTTACGATTTATTTTAATTATACACATTATTAATGTTAAAAAACAATCAAATAACGGCAACAGACAATTTTATTAACATTGAGTCAACGATTTCGAAAGTAGAGAAAAAAAAAACATTCTGAATTTATCTTCTGTAATGTTGATTAGTTAATATTTAATGGAAGTGGAATTAAATTTAACAATTACATGAAATCCTTTTTCACAATATTGATGGTTAAATTAACTTTGGGTACATTCAGCTTATCAGAAGTTCCACATTTACTTTAATTTAAGTTTCCATTTTTTTTTTTCTTCCTTCTCCTAATTATAATCAGCTTGTTATTTCAGTATCATGCAGCTGTATATATTCTGAATAATATGAAATTAGTGAATTCTACTTCACAAGTTCAAAAAATCAAATGCTCTTCAAATACTAAAGTCGTTTCAAATAAATGTCTAATCAAAGAATTAAAACGAATTTTTAAATATTTTTTGGCAGAAAATTAAAAAGGAAACAAATAATATTTAAATAAATGCCTATTATTCTAAAATTACTAATATTTTTTTCAAAAACAGATATTTACAAAATAAACAAATCCAGCTAAACTCAAACAACTTTGCGGTTTTTAAGTATTCTAACGTACTATGATATATTGCAAAAAACACCTATTTGCTAATTAATTATACATATAATCATCCGTTTGTTTTAATTTTGAACTAAATATTGTATACGCACAAAATAGTCACCATTAAAATCTTAAGAAAAGCTTTAACATTAATTTACTAACAAGAGGAACATTAATAAATTTGAGTGCCCAGAGGTTAAAGTGATATGGTAACCCGACAGAATTCTAATTCTAATTTCAGTTGCTATGTTGAAAAGGAAATATCTACCAAATATTAAAGAGAAAAAGAAAGTCACACGTAGTTTAATAATACCTTACAATTTTCCAATCAGAGCCTTTCCAAAACAGGAATTTACAAGGCAACTTTTGTCATCCCTAGTCGTATGCGTGATTCATTTCAAGAATTATTATTTTTAAATATAAAAACATTCATTCATTGGTTTTTAGGGATTGTTTTTTAATTGGCATGAATGCTAATATAACATTGGCATTTATTTATTTATTTTGCTATATCCTTATAAATTAAAATATGCAACTGAAAAGAGCAACAATGCTGAAAAACGGACACACTATACTGTTGGTGGATTCTAATGTTAATTATAAATTGTAAGTAATTTGTAATATAAATTATAAGTATTGTACACAATTTGATTTTTTTTGTCGTGCCCATGTTTTTTTTTTCACGGAAAGGGGGTGCAGTAGCTTCTGAGGGTAAAGACCCCTGAGCACCCAAAGGGCAGAAGTCTGACTTGTAGCCCACACACACGACACAACCCTTTTTAGGGGGCAGTCGAACTCATTCATACACTCATTTATCCACCCGCAAGTCAGAATTTAGGTCCAAATCAGAGACCGACTCATCCCTGATTCAGTATCCCCAGAGGTATCGTTTTGTTATGGGAGTCACGACATATTTAACGAGTCCCAACTGCCATTAGCCAACACGGCGGTCTTTGGCCGAAACGAGGACAGAGCCCGCGACCTTTCGGTTACGAGACTGATGCTCTACCAACCAGGCTACCGCGGCCTACTCACAATTTGATGCATTTTATTAATAAACTGTTAAGTCCTGTAATAAAACTTAAAGTGACATGAAAAAAATTAAAATAAAGGCTGAATAGTCATATTTTGATCATTAAAAAAATTCAGTATAATATATTAGAATCAACAGTGAAAATGACTGTCACTTAAATAATGAAATATATTGTTGTAAAATACGAACAAAATATTTTTAAAAGTTGATTAAAATTAGGGAGAAAAATTCTATAGCAAAAAATGCTATGTTTAAAAACGATAATTTTCAGAATTTCAAAATATGACGAAAAACACTTTTATGCTATAATATTTTTGGAAGTAATAATGAAGAAACTTCAAAATTCCATCAGCTTTTTAATTAACATTCTAAGTGAAATTTTAACAAAAATTGCTCTGAGGTATTTGCTTCTAAATATGTATGAGTTTATTCAAACAGTCTAATTTGTAAAGTGCCAAAGCATACAGTGAGATATACTTTATTATTAGAAGATATTTCAATATCAAAACCTGTCTATTATGAGCCTACGTCGTATTATTACTTTTAACGGATTTAAAATTATAATTAAACATTATTTGGTTCAGGATTAAAAGGGTAAAATAATAATTTTTTAGTTATCCCTGGATCCCATTCGCACCTTAGTTGCAGTACAATTAGAACACTGGATAATACAACCCAATGACAATCAATACAGTCAATACTTAATACATTCGCTCCAGAAAAAATTGTTACTTTTCGTTTAACACAAAAGCAAAATATATCTCCAGTATAATTCAAATACAGAGTGTGGAAATGGGTGTGCCTAATAAACAGCTGATATTCAATTAGGTGACTATTTATACATATTTAACATTCAGTTCCTTATTGAATGAAATCACCATAATGAATTCGTTCGTATCAAAAATAAATAAGAAATATCAACAAAGAATCTATAATCATTCGACACGAAAATGGCCTTTGAGATGCATATCATACAACCACCTGAACAAGCCACCGAAATTAAGGAAAAATCAACATGTACATGTACATTCTGACAACAGTCGAAATTGAAGCCTCCAGCGCTACCATAGAGGACCCCACCTATCGCCAAAAGGCACTGGCTATCGTCGGTACTCAACCTGCGGTAATAAACACCTGTCAACCACCGAAAAAGAAAGTCGAAATTGCAATTTTCGGAAAGAGTAGCCTCTTCGAGGCGAGACGAACTTATTTTAACAGAGGTTCTCTGCATGCCTGTTTCTCGCGCATCGCCCAACAATGGGCAATGTGTGGAGTATAAAGTTTCAAATCCACCTCCCTCGTCAGATGGAAATGTCAATAGAGTTAAGGCGTGGTGATGGTATGGTGGAGGCGAAGCCAATTTGCTGTCAAGGCAATCATCCATATTATAAGTGCAGCAAAGAGATACTGCTGGAAGTGGCCTCTGGAATGTGCTGGGACTGAGAGCTAACTGGAATGAGATTGAGTTCTCCTCGCTCTTATTATCTGGTTGCTTTACTTTACGAACAGTAGTCAACTCCCTTATCAAAAATGGGAGCTTTCCTTATTTGAACTTCTCAAAGGAATAATACTTCACTAAAAGATAATGACATGAAATCGTAGAAGACATACAGAAGATTTGGGTCTCGAAGCATGTTTTTTTTTGTCACCTTTTATAATTTTTAGTTGAGTGGTGTTATTACCTCTATATATTAGAAGTCCATCCATGGACATAACAATCAGCAGTAAGATAATCAAAATAATAATTAAACTGCTTTGAATAGTTCTTAAAATTAATTGGACAGTAAAAGCGATTTTCTCCCTTCTTTTCAAACAATACGAGATAGAAAATATAAATTAATAAATGCGTATGAATAAAGTGTAAATTTTAAAATTATTGATTTATAGATTCCACATAAAAAACAATCGATTTTGGTCCATTATAATAAAAATATAATAATCAAAAATAATTTCCTTACATCATCAGTTCATTGTATGAAATTAAAGAAGCCATTTTACATTTGTTTTCAAAAATCAATATTATTGTTTCCATCAATAAAGACTCTAAAAATTTTGAAATTTTCTGTGCAATTATTGTCTGTTTTTGGGTTTTTTTTAAAAAATATAGTAAAACATTTATTTTAAGCCACTCCTTGAAGTTTGCTGGACGATGAACTAAAATTCAAACTGATATTCAAAAATTAAATCATTTATAAACAAAACAATTAAGTTTAAAATAATGGAAAAGAATATTTTAATTTTTACCAAGATTTTACTTTATAAATACAAAAAAATCATCACATTCCCAAAACGAAATTAGTTCTTTACTAAAATAATAGATATATTTACTAAACTAATAGATAATTCTATGAACCTATACCAACTTTGGATGAAAATATAATAATAAATACGTATCTAATAAAACACCCACGAAAAAAAAAATGTCAATTATTTCAGGATATTTTTTAATCCAGAAAAAAAAGAGCAACGGTGGATTTCGGATATTCAGCTGCTATGACGCTAAGATAAGTTTGAGCCACTAGAAGGTAAAATGAATAGATTACAAAATTTGTACAAAATGAATTATAAATTATTACGATGATATTAACAATTTATCGAGTATAAAATAGATTCTTAACTGATTCAATGTATTCACTTAGGAATGTACGTCTGTTTAAATATAAAATATTAAAATAAACAATTAACCACATAATGCATTAGCATGCTGATTAAAATAAAAATGTGCTGAAATGTGAAATTCATCAGTTTATTAGAAGGAAAGGGCCCAAAACTGAAAAGAATCCAAATTTGGAATTGTCTGGTTAAATTTGAGACGTCTGGCTATTTCGCGTTACCTCATCAAAACGAATCAAGAAATCTATCATCAATCTAAACATCGCTGTCAATTGTAAAAACAGCAAAGGAAATCCGAAGCGGTTAACAAAACAGACCACAGATTCAATCTTCTTCTAAAGAGGAACAAAATTTATTTAAGCGAGAAAAATAAATACGAGACACGTATGATCGCTATCAATCCCTGCATATTTTTGACAATTTAATTTCCCATCAATGGAAAGATTTGTAACTAATTTTAAATTTGACAGACGCAAATTCAAATCTATAGATAAACAACGTTTTGAAGGTAAAACCACGAGGGCGAGAATGTCTACCACAGATTTAAACAACAACAACAAAAAAGAGAAACTAAGAAGCCAGTGAGAGAGAGAGACAGGTTACCGAGCAGACCACGATTATTTTTCATTTCACATTAACTGTGGCTCTAAATCAAACGTTCCAAGTTGCTGTCAGTGTTCCAAAAATTTCACGACATTCACGGGCAGGATCTCCTCCTTTTGGGGGGCTCGAGAAAGGGGTGGGAGAAGAAGTAAAGAAAACAAGGAGAACGGCAACAACTCTTTGGTGTCAGAACGCTTCAGACATCTCAATAAAATACCTTGAAAACCTCGGAGGCTTGCTGACAGACTCGCCGTTGTGGAAGCGAGTGTACTTAATCACTGTACTAATACATGGGTATAAATCAAGCAGCCAGAGTTTTCTTACTGGAAGCTTTTATTTCCCTGGTCCAATGGATCCCGTATGACAAGCTGGTGGCAAAATATGGCTCACGAAGTTTCATTTGCATGGGATGCAGAGGCCTATATTTTTAAAAACCGTTCTGCATTCGAAAGGGCGTATGAAACTCCCAGAAGATATATAGTGCCGGAGAGCTGAAGAGGAAAGGCAGAGATAATAAGCTATCAGCATGGCATTTTAACCGACTTTTATTCAAAAAGTCTTTAAACTATCTGGGAATAAAAATGATCGAGTCAGATAAAAGTGAGAAATATTTCTTCATGCTCTAGAGACTAAGCAAAAAGGGACCGTTCGTTCGGAAAGAAATGCTTATATAAGCTTGCGGTTAGGACTGATACTAGCTCATGATTAATATGAAAACTCAATTTGTAGTAAATTAAAATACATCTGACTTAGGAGAAAGAATAAAAGAACATTTAAGCACGTTTTAAATATAAATTTTACTATTTGTCATTGAAAAATTGGGGAAATTCGAGAAGAGGTTGTTCATGTGATTTCTGCTCAACCAATGAAGACTGATGTTAAAATACAATCGATCAAGAGAAGTGAAATTCGAAAAGATTTTAATGCCTAGTTTATACGCGATCTGTTATAAGCCAGCCAGTAAGCAGTGCATGCGTAGAAACGTTGAAAAATGCAGTTGCATCAATGGCAAATAATTATCCCGACAGAAAAATATGCCACTGTATTGTATTTTTCTGTTACTGCGTAGGCCTTAGTAGAATTTGGCGGATTTTTTTGAGTGAAAAAATTGATCACTTGATTAAATCCGACATTTTTTGCTTTGTTCTTCTGGACGGGAGGGTGTTTTTTTTTTATCACGTTCCTTTGTAAATATCCATTATTTTATGAATGTAGATAATTTGAGTGAAGAGAAAAATTCAGGAAGCCAAAACGGCAATGTATAGCCAAGCATGGAATGCCTGAATCTATCTTATGAAATTGTGGCAAACTTAAATTAGTCCCTTTCTGCGCATGCGCTGCTCACTGGTTTATTTTATAACTGGTAAACCAAACACTATGATTACTTCTCAACGATAATCTTGAAAGATATGCATATCTATAATTAATTATTTTTCACTACCAAATTCATTATAAACAAGTGGTAAAATTTGGTGAGAAAAGACAGATGCCATTGCACGCTTCAGTAAATGTAACAATCTATACTAATATTATAAATGTAAAAGTTTGGATGGATGGATGGATGTTTGTTACTTAATCACGTCAGAACGGCTGAACGGAATTGGATAAATTTAACAGAAAAAAAAAAGATTATAATCAGGAATTAAACATAGGCTACCTTTTATTCCGGTTAATAGATTGGTTATTTTCTTTATTAATTAAAAACTAACTTTCATGCTAAAAAGCTGAGGCCAAATCCCGCCAAATAAGAGTAAGGATCCGGGTTTTTTCCCCCAACAGAAATGAGATTAGGGTTAGCAGAATTTCGACCGATTATTTCAAACGATTCTGCTTATTTTTTTAGTATTTGATGTATTTAAAAACCAATTTTTAGTTAATTAATCGATCTTTCGGATTCATTCTCAAGCACTTTTAAATTAAAAGAAAACAGAATAAGGGAAATAAAAGGATTCTAATCTGCATTGCGTTACCCCAACTGGCGTGGGAAAGCCAAACATTTGCATTGCGCCAACTGGCGTTGAAAGTTCGAGCGTGATTGTTGACAGTTGTGTTTTCATTGAAATTAAAAGTTTAAAAATTATGTGTAAAATACTGTTGTATTCATCTCAATCTCGATCAATAAACAAAATGGATTTGACATGATTTTAAAGAAATACGGACTTGATTTGCTGTTTTGTTTTATTTTGGGTATATAATATAAATAAATTGTTTTTAGGTTAGTTGTGTGTTTTTGTTATAAAATTGTATTTATTTTAGTTGCATATTTTTTGTATATGGTTATACTTTTAAATGTATCGTTTTTTAAGTTAGGTTTAATTTCTTTTTATTTGTCATTATTTGATAGTTTTTCGAACATATACATCAAAATTTCTACGCGAACTGAGTCACGGGTAATAGCTGATAAATTTCTTACTGCAATACAATGAAAACTTTTGCTTAATCTTGTTGATTTTGTAGCGCAAATGGATACATTGAATATATTTTACAGAATAACTGATATATGTATAAAATTGATAACGAAAACACTCTCTCTTCCCTTTTATTACTTAACAAAAAAACTACTAATGAGGTGCAATTGTGATGAAATGCTATGTTGTTTTTATTTAATAAAACATTTTAAAAATTAATCTTGATGATTTAAGCATTGGATGAAACAGTATGTCTACAGCGAACAAAAGAATACCTGCAGAGATATCGCAATGACGATGATGAATTACATGTCAGCAATACAAGCACTCAATATTTCACTTAAGACGCCATCAATTAAATTCAATTTTAAAACACAAATAATGCTAAAAGTATCCTTGTTGAACTTGTAGTATTGTTCTCATCATTATTACATAATCCTAACACTCAAATTGTTGTATTGTTTTAATGAAATACATGGAAGTGGGAGAAAATTTAATAAAACAATGATATTAAAAAAAGTCAGAAATGTATGTTTCAAAATTATACAGAAATGAAAAAAATTAAACAATTATGATCTATTGCATTATCGTAAATATGTATTTTTTTTAACGAAAACGAATTGTTCTTAAAGTTAGAAAACAAATTTCTTTTACTGGTGAATATCAATAAAAACTTTCAGGAGAAACATCAATAGGTATTTAAGAATTTGATTAAAAATAGAAAATCAGAATATGAGAAGGTAAAAAGAATTTTGATTTTAAAAAAAATTCAGAAATATGCAATAAGGAAAATCATTCTTGTTTGTATGTGCAGGAATTTTTATAAGGTAGAAATTCTGATCTTTGGTATTTGGCACAAATATATATTAAAAGGTGGTTATACACATCACCGCGAGATTTTTTTATTGAAAATTTAATTAGAATTTGAATAATTAGATAGGACTGAGACACTATAATTGCTATAACTTTTTGGATGCTATAACTTATAAAATTATTATTACCAAGCCAACTTTTGCACAATTTTAAAGTTTTTTAACTGTACAACTTAGACGTCACATCAATTTTTCGGGATTTTAGCAGGGTTTATTTTTTATTTGTTTTTACATTATTATCAAAAACTGATTTGATTGTTGCAAAGAAAAGAAAATAGACTATTTTTATAATTTCATCAAATATTTAATCGTGTAATTTTCTGCAAATGCCGAAAGCAAAGTTAGAAAATTTTATATTATCATTTGTAGAGTTTGCATTAAAAAAGTGAAGTACTGAAGTTACAGTGCCGAGGAACCACTTCACTGAGATTAAATGCAGCTAATATTCACAGCGAACCAGCTGATCGTCAAAGGCAGTTAGATATATCATAATGATTTTAATAGAATTTTCACTAAGTACTACATAAATGTTGTTTTTGATTTGTTCATTACAGTGCATTCCTTTAATTAATTACAAAGAATTGCGCTAAATTTAAATTCAGAAATGATCAGAATTCGTGAACCTTTTTAACATAATTAAAAGTTACTATAAATGTAGATTTCATATGTCCTCATAAATAACTGGGCTGAATTCAACTAAATTTTAGAATTATTATATAAGACTTGAGAAACAATACTGTCTGCTTTTCAAAGTAAAAAATCAATTAATAGAAAATTAACGCAAACTTTGCCTTTCTTACATTTTGATCTACATACTCTAACATCATATTAAAATGTAAAAAGAGATTTTAAATATATGTCTTTTAATAATACTTTTTGTTGGTCTGGAGTAATGATTTAACAAATGCTTAAGATTAAGCTTCAAATTAATCATTCAAATGAATGAAATCTTATATTATAAATATAAAATTATAACAAATCTTAATAATTTATGAAGAAAATTAGCCATCAGAGATTTTAAAATACTTCAATCAGTAGAGCTACTTTTAAAGGATTTTTTATATTATAATATATTAAGTATAAAATGTATAATATTATTTGCTTAAAAATATCATTCATGAAAGTATTTTAATTTCTATCAAATCGGATATATAAAGAAGTTTTTTTATTATTAAATTGCATTATAATAATAAAAGAATCAGCATTAATTTATTATCAAAACAAATAAGAAACAAAATAAGCAGGTAAATTTGAAAGACAGGGAAAGATAATTAATTATTACGCTCAATACGCAATGAAAAACTCTAATACAATAGCCGTCAGATCCATCCATCCACATGCAAAGAATCCTTCATTAGTCAAACGCAAAAAACCACCCTCATACTTTGTGTCCACTTCCCAATACAAGTTTTCACCTGACCCAAACGCAACACCCTTCACATAATTGAAACTTTCAACAAGTGAATTTAAATTTTGAATTTACAACAAACTTTTCAAACCAGAAGACTCGTCCGTTATTAGGAAAATTAGTTTCTCTCTGCTTCTCGGAGATATTTTTTTTTACAGGAAAAGAACGGGTTAAACATGGTGACCCGACTCCAAGTCTCCTCTGTGCACAATGCAGTTTAATTTGCCATTGTGGGTGGAGCTTATCTACCCTAAACCATCATACGCCCCACCGGTTGTTCACCCCCAGCTCCGCTACACCCGAGACTGGACCAAAGAATCCATGAGTAAAGCAAGCTGTGATGACGTTATTTTTAGATAAGCATGTTCCATTAAGAAGCTAACTCCCAACTAAGAGGTTTAATGTGGCGAAAAAGCAGACAGGATAACAAAAAGGACGGATTTCTAAAATGTCTATTCTATTTGTACCATTACCATGTCCCACTTTATTCCAATACTTTTATTCTTATTCATCTGACCTCTCATTATAACCAATACTTTAAATATTTTTAATTTTCATATATATGAATATTAAAAAGTATACAGTAAAAGCTCCTTATTCGCGGATTTAAAAAATGCGACCCAATTCCTATATTCAAGGCTAAAAATTTCTTTATTCGCGGATCTAATAAGTACATACATAATAATAAAAGGGTTCCAATAGGTATCCAACCCAATATCCTTTGAAAATGCCGTCAAATGGACTAATAAAAAAGGTAAAATAGATCTTATTACAAATTTGTCTACAGTATGCTGTAAAATGCAAACTGCAAACATAGCCGAAATCATGAATGGAATAGGACGAGATGGGTTCGAACAGATAGTCAAGTGACATTCAGGAATTGCTTGAATTGCAAGATGAAGATTTGACTGAAACCGACTTGGAGGAAATGTTAAATTCACAGCCCATTGAAGAAGAGGCTTCAACAAGCACTGGAAACGTGACATTTCATTTGAAAAATCTTAGTGAAGGTGTAAGAATGGCAAATGAGCTTTGCGATTTCTTTATGAGCATTGATCCGTTTATGGAACGAAGTCTTATTTTTAAGAGGCAAATTGCTACTGCGACTGCTGCGTATCAGTCTGAATTGAAGGAGCTTTTAAAAAATGCCAAGCAAGAGAAAATTACAAAATTCTTCAAACCATTGACTAAGCCTTAAGATAATTAATCAAAATGGCCAAAAACTTCAATTATTATATATATATATATATATAATTTTGTCACCTAGGAACGTATCCCCTATAATCCCATATAAATTACCATAAATTACCATTCCGTATTCGCGGCATATTTATGGAACATATACGCCGCGAATAAAAAGCGTTTACTGTATTAAAAGTAAAGTATCTCATTCCAGATTTTGGCAATCTCCATATTTCAGTCTTTCCTATCTTTCAAAACTACTTTCAACTGAACAGATGAAATTCGGTATTAGTTTTTACTTGAAATTTATAGATACGGTATCAAATTTTCAACAAAATCCATTCATGGGAAGTTTGTCTTTCCGTCTGACTGTAAGTTAATACGATACTTAAAAAACAAGTAAATAAAACGTGCATATTTTTAGCATCTAAAATGTAAATCCCATGTCAAATTCTGAACAAAATACGTCAAGGGGTTAGTCATCAGTTGGTTCGAACTGACGCATATAAATGCAATAACACACACACAAACACAAATTTAAAAAAAAAATTAAAATAGTAGTTTAAGTAAATAATATTTGTCATGAGATCTTTTTACTAAAATTGGTATTCTGTATAAATATTGCTCAAATTTGTCGGGAAATAAACATTCAGAAAGGAATTTTCTCTTAGTTTTGTTCCAATCTGTTGAAAAAATGAATCCAAAATACATACTCTGGTTTTTTCACTAAATTACAAAGAACAAAATGCACAAATGTGGGACACAGAAAATAAAAATATGAGTACTGGTAGCATTATAATCTTGTCTAAGGTCCCCAATGGTTGTGTGGAAAGGACGAGAAACAGAAAGTATAAAACATATTTTTAAAAATTATAACAGAAAATTTTAATTAATTTGTATACATTATGCAGGAAATTTTGAAAAATTATTATAGTAAAATGGTGTTTAAAAATAAGAATATTGCGCACATTTTCAGAATTCTAAATTATTTGAGATGAATTATTTTAATTTTAATGCAGCCTTTTTCCTATTATTAATTGCTACATCTTTTTATATGGGTGGCGATAATCATCATTATTTAATATATGAATAACTTTAAGACATAACAATCTTCAAGTGATACTTAAACTAAAATTTCTTGAATTTTTAACAAAGAATTCTTAAGAATTTAATTTAATGGCTAAAGAAATTAAAAAGTTCTAAGCGTTCTTAAAGAATAGTTGTAATAAATCTAATTCTATTGCCAAGCAAGTCTGATGTAACAAAAAGAAGTTAGCAGTTTTTCCTACCTTTAATTAAATTTATAAATGCTGTACGTAAAAAACAGCTTTTAGGGTCTTTTTTATTAATTATCAATTTACTGTTCGTTTAGACTATTCTTTCACACATTTAGTCTTTCTGATTCTGCCATTAGAGGAAGAAAAACTAATGCGAAAAGTTCAGTTCTATCGCAGGTTTCATTTAGGTTCCCGTTCTCGTTTAATTACAGTTCTTTTCGACTTTTGTAAAAATGCATGCGACATATTTCGAATCAACTTCTTTCTTTTGAGTAATCTGCTTTTACCATTTATTTCTGAAAGCACTTAGGATGCGAAAAAAAAAAAATCTCTTAATTGTATCACATAAAATTTCAGAGCATTTTTCAATTATGTATGTAAAAAGTTTTGATGAATAATTCAAAAAGGAGACGATAATTCTGTTAAAATAACTTGTAGTAAATATTTTTTACGAATCTATCTTGTTCATTAAATTATTGCACATTTGTTAGTTTCGGAGATAGTAACTTTTTAGCAAATATTTTTTAACGTACATCTTCTTGCATAATCCTATTAAAATTAATGGCCTCAGTATTATGTAGTTCTCGGCCAATATTCAATAATTCAGTTTTCATGTTTCACACTTTACCGTCGTTGGATTAAATATTCAATTCAAAGAACGGAAAAAAAATTACTACCATCGCTCGAGTCTTACAAAATTCTGATAATAATAAATTTCGTCAATTATTTTTTTTTTTTTGTATGTGACTTTTCCAAAAATGTTATTAAAATGCCTCAACTGAATAAAAGAATCTCAATAAGATAATTTGCATGCTTCAATTCCTTTCAAAGAAGTTTCATTTTTCACAAGAGTTTTTAAATTTGATTTTTAAATAATAACGAAGTTGACAGAAAATATTAATGTACAAAATCTGTCCCTTCCGAAATAAGGGAGTAATAATTTGAACGAGCATTAAATTGCAACATCCAAATAGTTTTAAAAAATCCAATGAAAAAAAAAAAAGATTTTAATCGTTTAATGCCATGAAAAACTTGACTCAAAAGAAATAAATATTACGATGCTTTAACTATTAGTTTTTAGGACTTTAAAGGAATGCGATATTTAGCTGTTATAGAGTAACCTGAAAAATTCGACGTTTCATACAAATGCAAATAATAATAATGATAATGAAAAATAGCTAGATCAGTATAAATATCTAACTATACTAATATGCTACTTTCGAAAGAAAAAAAATTAAAGAATAAAAACCAACTTTTCTACGAGCAAAAGTAACCGAATTCAAAATTCCGAATTTTATTGCTTTATGCCGATTAAGGAATACTTCGATATGCATAGTTTGGCAGATATTCCAACAAGTGGCTATTAGAATGGTATAAAATTATCACAAATAGCAATATTTCAAATTTCATAATTCGCTGAGCTTTGACCAAAGAAGATTGAAACTTTTTTTTCCTATTTTAAAATATACGCCAAGAATATCCTATTAAATATCGTTTATAGAATTGAATAAGCAAAGGTTGTATATAAATTTGGAATTCATAATCTTTTCAGCAGTTTATTCGCTCTATAAAAAATATTTGTATAAATGATTCGTTTAATCCCCCCTCCAAAAAACACACATTATTTAATCATAAGATTTGGCAACGTCTATAGTTTTTTCCTTAAAACACAAACGATTATTTAAAAAAATTAATTTATTCTGGCAGTATTCAAGTTCAGTTCAGAATACTTTTTGAGAAAATGAAGTATCTTTTCCTATCTGAACGCAAACGATTATTTAAAAAATGTAACTGCATTTTGTAAAGAATAATTTTTATATATTTTTAAATATTTTGTAACTTTTTATCATTTGCATATAATATTCATTCAGAGAATTTGATCATTTAGCATTATTTTTATGAAATTTTAGAGGTCCTCGTGTATTATCACCAGTATTCATGTATTGCAAAAATATCTCAAATTTATATTAGAAAAATTAAATGTATTTCAAAAAAAAAAAAAAAAAATAAGAAAGAAAGAAAGAAAGAAAAAAGAAAGGAAAGAACATTTATAAAATCAAAACTAAACTTTTTGCAAACATATTACGCTCCAATAACGACAATGATAATGGCGGGTATAGCCTCTCCCATTTAAGTTGCATGAATACATATCAATTACATTTAGAGCAGAATGGCTATTGAAAGTAAACCCTTACGCACTGCAAAATAAAAACTAAATTCCATTTTTGATTAATGCAAAGATCTTAGGAAGGACACTCACGCCTCTATAATAAGGCAATTTAAATGTGTTTCCATCCTGCAACGATATTAGCATCACCATAACAATTCAAAAACCCATCCCGGGTATAGTTAGGCGAAATAACAAAGTCCATTACCAAGCAGACGCAGAAATGTTTTGTATTAGCGGGCATACCTAACACCGTAATCTAATTCAAGTTGAATGTACCAATATTTTGTTTTTCTCCTGCTATGTTTACAAATCTCAGACCAGGGAGCCTGTACTTTCACAAACTAATTTAAATAAGCAAGAATAATTGCTTTTTATTGGTCTGGAATATAATCAAGCATCATTTGTACTGTCTTACCGTCAGGAGAAAAACCCTAGTAACCCTAAAAGTAGGGGTTAGCCAGCTTGAAAACGGGATATTCTATTATATTTCAGGGGTGAAGGAAAGGGCAGTATTTCTTTTGGTGCCAAAAGAACCGGTTAGAAGTATAATTATAATTAGAAGAATCGCCGGTTAGAAGTCGATTTTGCTTTGTTCTTCGATCCATGCTTGCAATAATGACTTCAAAGAAGTACAAATGATTACTATTTAATTTTAAATATATTATAAATATCTGAAGGTGTTAATTTGTTTGATCAACTAAATTATATCAGGATTTTTGAGTAAAATAATTTCACTTATATATTCAGTTAGTAACAGATGCCAGCTAAATAATTTTGAGTAATGTTTTAATTTATGAAAACGCTTTAGAAATGTTTGTTCTTCAATAATTTGTGGGTATTACATTATATGTAATATATCTGTAAAAAGTGCTACGGAGGACTGGGTAACGAATTTTGAGGTGTATGAGTTATTCCGAAGATTCCGATAAATACTTCATTAGTTCTTAGAAGACTATGAAAGGAATAATTATCATTAATTTTGCCTATTTATAAATTTATTTATATTTTAATTTTTTTCTGAATTTCGTATTTTTACTTTTTAATTATAACCAAACAGTAACAGACTTATTATGAATTAAACAATTCAAATTAACTTTTTTTTTCTGATCCTAAGCTTAGTATTTGAAATTATCGTTCGTTTTCACCTTATTCAAAACTCGTAAATTCTAGAGTAAAACGGAGGGAGGGGGGGGGATTTAGTTTTAAAACGTAAGCTTTCCATTCTTAAAGACACATGAATTTTCAAAAGAAAATATCAAACTATTTTGTTATTATCCAATGGCTTTCATTTAATTGACAGTTAAAAGCTCTTAAAAAATGAAGAAATATCGTTGAAGGATTTCTTATGCAAGACATTATTTTAAAACTTAAATGATAAGGAATTTCTAAGTTTATCCATAATTTAATTTTATTTGTCATATAAATACATCTGTATAAACATAACCAAAAAGAATTTCTCACCTAAAGAAACGCGCTTAGTTAACCAAATGTTGTGGTCTGCTTGTATGTCTACTTCCCTCCTTACTTAGACTCGTCTATTTACGACAACCATGGTCAGGGTGTTTCTTGTGACGGTAGGACAGTAGTAGATTTTTTTTCTTTCAAAAATATTATGTCGAGGAGTTTTAATAAATTCATTAAAATCTTCAGAAGTTTAAAAGCATAAAAATAATTCTGTCTTATGAGAGAGACTATGAGAGTGACTTTACTGGTAACATTCGTTTCTTCGCGAATGAGAATAATTTATTTAATGAAAGTGTTGAAAATAATAGCTGCATTCAAACACATCATCATTTTCTTTGAAATGGCTTTTAGGCTTTCTTCACGAATGTGCTTCTCTAACCAGCTTTCTCCAAATTAGTTTTCCAAATATTTGTTCTGAGTTGCGGATAATTTTGATCAATCGATATTATTTATCTTGCTGATATTTTTTTAGTACAGTTTAATTTAGCTTCTTTGAAGAATTTATTTCATAGCATAAATAAAAAATATTAGGATCGATTTAATTTTGATTTTTGAACTATGTAAGCATCCAAAGCATGTAATGGAATTAATGTCCCGTGACAAATATAACTGCGTATGTCATTTACCATATTGTTACAAACCTGAAATTTTGCTTCTCAGCACGAATAGTGTCTTCGTAAGAAAGACCGTTTTACGATTAGCCCTGTAAGTGAAAATCAGGTGTCGGATCAGAGACCCCAGAGCTTGGCGAAGAATTTAGCAACAATGGATAATGGTGGAAAGTTTGAGAATTGTAACAATCCGTCCATTAATAACGGTGACACGTTTGATTGGCTTAAAAGCTTCTAGGCTAGCTTCTCAGGAACTATAAAAGGCCGGCACTCTCAAGTAGCAGTGATGGTGAATTGAAGATGAGTCATGAATTGAGGCGGAGTCAATCAAAAACCAGCATCAAGCCCTGTGAGGAGCAGTGAGTCGGCAGCCAGTTGTGCAGCTAAAGCGAGGACACTCAAGAATTGCAGCTGTTTGGAGAGATCGTAGAACGACGTTACGAGGATTCTCTCTCCTGTTAAATTCTGTCTGACCGCTTTGTGTGCTGTGAGTCACTACTACCGTTTACAACTTGTAAGCGCTTGCTGAAGTGTGCTATAGTGTGTCGTCCTGTTTTCGTCTCGGCTGTACATAATTGTCGTCTGTGTATTCGTGCAAATAAACGTCGTTGTTTTCCTTCTGAGGTCAACTGATTATATTCTTCACACCATACATCCACTATTAAACGAACCTGGCTGTGATATTGATAAACGTCTTCTTATAACGTGCACCAATACAATTAACGCATCGATTCCAAAATTAAGTTAGAGCAGGACATTTGGCTTGCATTATAAGACCATGAATTAATTTCCGTTCTCCATTGCTTATATTTGATGAATGGTGTTTGTAATAGCATAGTAATAGGCCTAAAAAAATCCTTACTATCGAATAATCGAAACTAACGTGTTATCGAACGATCCCGTGCTATTGAAAAAAGCCAAAAGAAAAGTGCAGCTGTACACGATATTGCTAAACTCCATATTTTAGGTATGTCTGAGATCTAGTAAACTCATTTTCAGAATTCAATGAAAAATACAAAGGACTAATAATATTAAATGTAGTACATAGTCTTTACAGCAAAAAAAAAAAAAAAAAAAAAAAAAATCTGATTTTTGTCAAATTTTTAATGATTTCCGCACTTTTTTGGGTTTGTAAAAATGTAACAGGTTTGAAAAATGAATCTGTCGCAGAATGTTAAGTTTTTGAAAAGAATTCGTCAATTAAACATTCTGATTCCATAAGAAAATCTACAGTTCCACAATTTAAAGTTATATTAAAACCAGAGTTCGAGTTAATTATTTTTAGAATGTAAATTAAACAGAAATTGTTATCTTTATTTCAAATTGTATCTAAACATAGCGGATACTTTGTTTCAGGATATAAAGATTAAACGCAAATTAGTTAGACAATTTAATCGAATACTTTATTAAATATGAATTGAAAGGTACCATTTTAATGGCAGATTATCAACATGATAAACTAAATTTGCAGATACATTGCCCATAATGTTTCTAATCCATTTCTGTGAGAGATTTAGTACAATTTCTGTGTTCCCCACGTGTTCTCGTAATGGTGGTGGCGTAATACTAAAGAAATGAAATGTTATGTTATTCTAATTGTTCTAAACCTTAGTAAAAATTAAAAATATTTATAAAATATTCTCTATTTGATGTCTTATTTCATAATTTTTTTAAAAGAAACCAAATGGAAAGAATCAGCATTAAACTTAACTTACAATTTTTTTTTTAAATATAATCATTAATGACTTTTTTCATTAATAAAAAAACGGTACTTTTATGCTTAAAGGAAACGAAGCTTTTAATATTTCAAAAATGTCAGAAAAATTTCATGGCCAAAAGAGAGCAGAAATTCAAAACATAAATACTAAAACCTATCATTTTCAATATACTTATCCAAGTCCGTCGAAACCTGATAAGATGAAACCCAACAGGTTATTAGCGGTCAGTGTTCAAAAGACAGTCGGCCAAGCAATCAAAGAGGACAGTTTTATCTCAAGATCAATCATTGCAAAAAAAAAAAAATCTTGCCAAAAAATGGAAATAGCAGCACCGATTCCATTCCAGATAAGGATGGGAGAAAAAAAAGATAAAAGTGATATTTTTCAATGCAAAAATCAATGCACAGAAAAACGCTCAGTTGACTGCCCAAGTCCAAACATCTAAACTCTTAACAAATATCATCACCACAAGGTAAACGATTTTCCAGGGAGAAAACACAAAACAATCTCGTTTTCAGAAAGAGAAGGAAGCAAAAACTTTTTTTTTTCTCTTTTCTTTCACCTGAAGACGACGTCCAAGAATGTCTGTCTGTCTGGTAGGAAGGCGTGTCCAACACATTTAAGAAGGCCGATCATTTCGACGACCCTATCACTGTAATCAACCCCCCTTTTCGATTTTTTTTCCCTTCCAGAGCCATCGCTTTCTTTTATTTTCCCAAGACCGGTTTCCACTGTAAAGTCACCAGGATCTATCTACCAGGTTTAGCAGCCTGCTGTAGTTTTCTTTTTAATTTGCTATTTTCTTCTTTTCCCCCTTCACCCCACCCTCCTAAATGAAAGGGGGTTCTTTACAAAATGAGGAAATCATTCAAAAGGGAAATCCATGAATAGATGAAGTTCTTCAATTGGATCCTGGATGAAGAGAAAGTGTGACGGTGTTTTTTAGGACCTTGGATGGTAAAGATTGTTATTAGCATTTTATAAATATACAGTATTAATTCTTGATCAGCATTGTAAAGCAGTAGTTAGTAGGTTTAAACGTGAATATTTTGGAGGAGAACGAAGTGATTCACCGTAAACTAACTTGGATGCAATAAAAAAAGAAACGAAATTCTCAGCAGATAATTTTGTAATAAAATAAATCACAAAGAAAGAAGGGGAGAGAAGGGAAAGCGTGATTATTTGAACAAATAGAAGTTAGGAATCAGATGGAAATCTTTGATAAGGAAATTTTCACATGTAGGCAATGAGACTCTTTGTAAATTATTTCTTCATAAAATATAAATTAATTACTTTAAAAGTTAGCACAATAAAATTATTTCTTAACCAGTAATAGCTTCATCAATGTCAAATAGAATTTTTTAACATAAGTGAGGTTAAAATCCTAGAGCTGGTCTGATCATACTTTTTTATAACATCTCAAGAAACTGCTGCCAGTCAACTCCGTTGGTCATGGTTTTTCACAAACTTAAATCAATTAAATAAATAATATTATACAATTAAAGAAATATCAAAAATTGCACAGATTAATTAAAATTATACCACATTTGCTCAATATTATATTTCAAAATATAAAATAAAACAATATTTTAAAATGACTATACAAAATATCATATAAAAGATACGCATTTCTTAACTTCGAATGCCAGTTAGCTTAAAAAGGCGATATCGGTTCTTTGAAATTGTGTAAGTTATGTTATGTCTTTAAAGTTAGGGTATTCAATATTTGTAGCCAAAAAAAAAAAAAAAAAAAAAAGAAGAAGAAGAAAACAGTTTTGACTGTAAAGCTTTTATTAAATTTCCCCAATAATTATCTTAAAACGAGCAATTCTTGTGTGTGTCTGTTAGTATGGCGGAAAAGGCTCTAACGTTTTGGATCAAATTTTATATTCAATAAGATTTTGCTTTTTAAGCTTATCTGAACAGGTGTCTTTCCTCTCCCCCTCAAATGTGATTTTTACACACACGCCCAAACAACATTTTCTTTAAAACTAACAATTAGAACCATTTTTCTATCAGCTCTCCTGCTGACAATGTCATATAGCGCCATCACGGATACGATTTCACCATAGCAAAACTGAGTGTGAATTCTAAAATATAGAACTGAATATAGATACATAGTTTAGTAATGATAGATAAAATGAGTACTATAATATAGCAAATTGTTTTGAATAGCAATATGTTCAACTTAAGCACCTTTTTTTATATTATTTAAATGATCAGTTGATACATACGTAAGATTGAAAAATATTCATATGAAATCAATATATGATACGTATGAAAATAAAACTCTGGAAAAACGCGATTTAAAAAAAAAAAAAAAAAAAAAAAAAAAAACTGCAGAAGGAAGTTCGGTCTTCCATTCCAGACATTTTTAAAAATAGGGACAAGTTTATTAATTAACAACAACATTTTCTGCAAACCATAGCAATGTCAGAAACTCAACACGAAAATTAAGATCCAGTTACTACAAATTGGCAAATAATGTTTTTTTTTTCTGGATTTTTCTTTTACTTTTTAAAATTTTTACTTTATTTTCTTATATATTTTTCAATTTTTGAGGCATCATCAAATATTTTTTTTATTGAAATGTGGAAACAAAACTTCTTAGTTCTAAATACATTTTTAACAGAAAAACGTATAAAATTCCCCATCTAGAGAGTCAATATGGTTTATTGCATAAATAGATTATTCCACCAGTTTAAAAATGTTGTAAATAGGTATTTTCTCATTGTATTTAAATTTAATTAACAATAAATATTTTTTTTATTGCAAATTAAAGAAAATATAAGAACATTAAAGAATAAAAGAATTCGTCTGCCGAAAAAAACATACTATTTTAAACAAAATAAATGCCAGTTTTCTAAACTTGTAATAAACACGTTACATAACTTTATTATACATGCTTTCTTTTTTTCAAGAAAAAATGATATACATAAAGGGATAGCTCCTTCGGTAGATTTATCAAGTTGAAACAGCTCCAGGAACAAAATCCAGCTGCTCCATCTCATAAAGAATTATGGTAGGGTTCATTTGTTGTACACTCTATAAATTCCATCCTTTTCTTTGCATAGCATTCCAAGTAATTTAAAGCACTCACAAAAAGATAGAAAAACGAAACAAAAAGGTAGCACACGCCTGCGCGCTGGGGCCACTCTTCGTTTTATAGATGTTACGCACGCAACGATAACTGTAGAGTTTTACACACAAACGACCATTAACCAAAGATGTACGTAGGAGAAAAGATTATTTACAATAAGTGCAGCAGCGGTGGCAACCGAAACACAATTTCATGGAGGTTCTTTTTTTTTTCCTCTCTCCCTCCTTCTTCCCTCACTGTTTTATCGTTTGAAGATTTTCGGTGGTGGACATCTGTGGGTTTACTGCACTTTTCCAGAAAACTGGGAAGCATCAGTCTTGAGAAACTGCAAGAAAGGCCGATACAAAAGATACGCGTTAGATTTATGGCCATTCGAAAAAACACTCTTCCATCTGTTTGGAAAGCAACCAATATACATCTCTCGAAGGATGTAGGGGTGATGCGATTTAGGGGGAAAAGAAGGGCATTGCTGAAGTTACGTTAATAATTTTACCAAGAAATTTTCTTCTTTGAAGCCTATTTTATATGCACGCAAAATAATGCGCATTCTAATATGTTATTTTTAAGATACTTAAAGATAAACTCAAACAAATGCTGTGGAAATTCTTTTCTTAAAACATCACAATTGGATATACAGTTTACCCACGCAAATAGAATACTCATTTATAATATGTAATAAGAAGAAAATAAACTGAAGTCTTAAGATTTTAATTAATGTATTTTTTAATACTTTAACATGTATTAAACAATAAAAATTAACTCCAATTCTTCTTCTTGCATACAGCCGACCACCCCGCCACCACTGAACGTAGCAGTATCGACAGGATTTGTTGCGGTCGGCTGCTGAATAAGTATTGTCCAACCTTACATTGAGCGATCAAGTCAAACTAGCAATCTTTTCGGGGTTTAAAAAAAAAAAAAAATTAACTCCAATTGAAGAAGGAGCTTACTGAAATATTTGAACATGGAACTGCAACTAATAAATATTGTATTATATTATTTTAATCCTACATATATTTGAAATATTTCTTCAAAACAAAAGTCCAAAACTAGTCTTCCTACCTCAATTATAGATTAGATTTCACCGATTTTTCATATAAAAATACGACACCTAAGTATATCGACAATGACCACCTGTCCCCAACCATATCTCATTTTCAAAAAGAAAAAATAAACAGGTCCCAATAACAATACTGATTCCGATAATTTTTATTTCATTTAAGTACGTCACCAATGCATCTTGCATTCTTCCGCCCCCTAATTACGAGAGATAAGGTAATTAAAATGTTGAATTTCCAGTTTCAACAACTGGCTTGATTTCGTTACTTTTATTTGCCATATAAAAAACAAATGCAGATAATAATTTTCAAAAATTTGTATACAATCTTTCAACCTACAAATTTGCATGTGTAGAATAATAAACTTTTTTTTTTTTTTTTTTTGCATGAAATAATAATAAATTTTGTAATGGGCCCTCCAACGAGCTCAATGAAATTGAACAATTAAATAAGCATCGATTCTTATAAATAAACTTACTAGAATTTTAGAATCAGGATTGATTTTTTTTTTTAAAAAAGGCAATGATATAAAAAAATTGAGTCAACGTCTGACATTTTCGAGTGGCATCTACAATTCTTCTCATGATGCAAGGAAATTCAAGAATATTGATTAAAAATGAATATTTTGTGGTGTGATTATTGCTTTCTTTTACAGTCATTGTAATAAAAATCAATCATATATATTTATTTTCGTTATTACATGCTACTTTTTTCGGGGCTGAAGCATGACTGACTCATAATCCGGTGCGTGGCTTTATTATTGTTGAATTCGTAGTCTCATATATTCAAAATCATAAAAAAAAGTTTAGTAATTCCAAGCTTTAAACGAATTAAAACCAGTTAAGTAAATTTAAACGAATAATGTGCAGAAAGGGATTAAAAAAAGAAATTATTTATCTAAATGTCATGAAAAAGTGTTTATCTGTAATTTATAGCAACATGTAAACTTCCGAAGGGGGAGATATGAAAACATTTATTAACTTTAAGTGAATAATAAATATCAAAATAACTAGAGTATAATTTGTTATAAATATTAATAAGAGTTCCCAAACTCATAACTGAATGAAATGGAAGAAATGCCACTGATGTCGGTTCTAATAAACCGAAATATTAAACAATCGCATTAGTTTCGTATCATAACCAGACATATTGAGTGAAACAGTTTAATGAAACATTTAAAAAATCAGCGATGTCTCTTAAGACGGCTGCATTTTCATCTCCCAAGCTGACGTGTTCCATTTAGACAATCCTGTATAACATAACAAGGTGGAGATAGTTCAGTTGTGATTTATCAAAAATATGCGTTTTAATTATTCCTCTTTTTAAGTTTTTTTCCCACTTTCTGCCGTAAAATAAAGGCGTTTTTAAAGTTAATTAAAAATTAAATTTATAAGCGTGCATTTTAAATCTGAGAGTGAAAAAAATTGCGCAACTCAGAGGAAAATTTCACATTAAAAGACAGATAAAAGAGTAAGATGTTAAGTGTACTTTGAAAATTAAAAACTAAAATTCTAAACCATACATTCAACAAAATATAAAGTAGATTTTGATTTTATATTTCTCACCTTTATGACCTTACGCTAATGAGATAAATAAAAACTGTATTATTTACTAAATATTAAAATAATTCAAAATTGCCGTTTTTATATATAGTAGAGGGACGAGACTCTTTATTATGAGATCATTATGAGATAGATTAAAATAATATGCGCGTTTCGGGTAGTTCCAAATTTCACATGACAAAACAAACATGAGCATGGAAATACACGACATTCTCTTAGAATACAATATAAATATCATCTCCAAGAAGGATCATGGGAAATATACCTTTATGCTAATACGGTAACGCCATTTGTCGTATCAAAAGAGAAGTTAATAAAGCTATGTAACCACAACAATATAAAAGAAAACAAATTAAACTAATTTAACCTTATAAAATTTTACACTCCTTGAAAGAATTGAACAAAATACCTCACATGTTCCTCAGCACCTAGAAATATTTAGTGCACTGTTAAAAAATTACTATGCTTCCTGAAGTTCAGTTTGGTTGTATTAACGTCCCGTTTTAAGCAACACTAGAATTATTTTGGGGGATTATCTCGTAATTTTGAAGCGCGGTCAGATGAAGAGGACGACACCGGTGTTGACATTTCCCTCACCAAACTAGAACAGCACACAAGCGGGAGATCATTTGGCTCCGACGGATTTAACGCGCACCAGATCCACCTAAACAACAGATCTTTGGTGGAATCGGGTCTCGAACCGGAAGTCATCGGGTTCCAAAACAGAAACCTTACCGCCAGGCTACCACGGCCCTTTATGACCACCAAGAATAATGGGAAATATATTTTGATGTTTATCAGATCACGCTCTGTTGTATCAAAAGATAGTTATGTAATCACTACAATAAAAAAGAAATCGATCATCTATTGATTTTAACCGCATAAAATTTTATACCTCTAGACAAAATCAAACAAATTAAGGCTCATATGTTCCTCAGCATCTAGTAATTTTTAACAGCGCATTAGATCGTTCCATGAAGCCTGAAAGAGGATGGAATAGGGGTGGTATAATTTTACACTTTTCAGTCATAACACTGGAGCATATTATTGCGCAACAATTATTTTTTCAGTGGCATAGAGTACTTTTTTTTGTTTGAGTATTTATCTAATGACTGATATGGAACAACACAAAACTACTCCGATTTCGGGAGGATTTCATGGCCAGAAGTCTCCCAACTGGTTTAAAGAGCACTGCTCCGGGAACAGCGCGAGTTGTACGGAATGTAAGCAATATAAGATCGGAAAATTCCCATAAATTCATTCATTTGACGATTCCGGAAGCTCGAATCCGAGGGGCCCGGCCCTCTGACTCAATATTAATTAAGGCAGGACAATGAGTGAACGACAAGCATAACGTAAATAGGGTTCACCCTCTGTCAGCAAACTAGAAACCCTTCTGCTCTGAAGCGAGAGGACGAGCTTCACGCACCGCTGTTCATTAGCTGTTAATGTTCGCATCTATTTCTAAATGAACACAAAGGAATGACTGATGCTTGGAAGACTGATCCCTGGTAGCAAGAGAAAAGAAGATTTGCTTTACTTGACGGAGTGCAGTAAATGACGGGGTCGGCTATTTTTACGGATTCTACCACGGCCACATAAATAATGCGTTTCCCCCCTCTGCGCATTCACTCTTTTGTTTTCTTTGGTTAAAAAAAAAGAAAAAAGAAGGATTGGGTTTCTTGCGAACAAGGAAGAAAGCTAAGGAGAAACTATTTTTACAGAAAATAGGAATTGTTGTGGGAAAATTCCTTCACGCAGTGTGGAACTCGTGTTTTAGAATGGAACTTTCGGTTTTCTATGGGAACAGACATTGAAAGAAATTGAAAGGAAGAAAAAGAGAGTAATATGGAATTCTATAGCATTCAATAAGCGATATTACTATTCGATGGATAAAATAAGATTTACCTATATTTTAATTTATTATACCAATGCGATATTTGAGAGGGACAGAAATATATCTATATTTTCCTGATAGGATTGACACTTAAAATTAATTGCATTTCACCCTGGTAATTCAAATTTATGGCCTGGGATTATCAACGGAATTGGGTTCACATGGTAAGTGCAAGAGTACACATTATCTGCCATTTAATTGCAA
>JAPMOQ010029835.1:4438307-4462287 GCA_026543055.1 Argiope trifasciata
TTTAAATCAAATTTTTATTCTTGCTCATAAAATCTTCATAAAATACCAAATTTCGAAGCTTATACTTTGGCTTTATTCCCCCACATTCAATAATATAAATTCTGTCCTTTGAATAACTAAG
Organism: Argiope trifasciata; assembly: GCA_026543055.1. Classification (NCBI taxonomy): domain Eukaryota; kingdom Metazoa; phylum Arthropoda; class Arachnida; order Araneae; family Araneidae; genus Argiope; species Argiope trifasciata. Next base: position 4,438,429 of record JAPMOQ010029835.1, read on the forward strand.
AATTGTAAATTAGAGCTGAAGGAAAGTTTTTTAACCTATGGTACATGTATTACTGGTGGAACATCACTTACTTTTAGTAGTACAATTTCAGTACATGTTTAGAATGATTATAAAATACCTTTTTAATATTATATTTTAATTTTCACTATTCATATCATATATAAAAAGTGTTCTTCAAACTTTCCTCCACCCCAATCCACATGCCGTTATATTATTTACTGCTCTTGGCATAATACAAACTATAATCCTAACTGATTTTCCTTGTTAGTTTTATGATAGAAAAGGGATCTACATAGTTTTTCAGTGGATCTACATAGAGAATCTGTGTAAGAGATCTTCATAGTTTTTCATTGACAGATTAAAGAACAGCAGACATAATTCTAAAAACTTTTTGATTCAGAGAAATCTGAAACGTGTAGATAAATCAAAATTCCAAAACTGTTTTTTTTTTTTTGCATAAGAGTATATCAAAATATTGAAAACATATTAAAAAGTCAGACAGAGCAATTTATATCGTGTAAGTTAATTAATCATTCCTGCAGTAACTAAAAAGTTGGAAAACAACTAATCTAACAAACAGCAATCCATTTCGGATTTCTTTTTCTTCACCCTCTCTATTTTCTTTTTAATTCAAAACAGGAATCGAAAATGAAAAGTGAAAGATTTGCTGAAACAAAAACGAGATTCAAGTGTTTGGAATAACGATTATTTCAAATTTCTTTGCAAAAATCAAGGCAACGACGAACTTCAAAAGATAAACATCGAGGGAATTAAAAAAAAAACGAAAAGAAATTAAAAAAAAAAAACTTAATGAAGCAAGAGAGAGAAAAAAAAAATGAGGGTTAAAAATAGAAGAAAAAAATTATTGGAATACTGAGAGGGGGTAAAATCTTAAATGCTTTTAATCATTTGTTTATAATATTGAGGAAGGAAAAAGTGCATAAAAGTTTACTCCTCAACTATTAATGTGAAAAATAAAAAAAATTGCAAAAAAGGAATAAAATAGAGTGGAAAAAGAGAAAAAAAAAACTTAATATTTCCTTCTTACTTTCATGGAAAAAGAAAAAAAATGTTGAAGGGGGAAAAAAACAGTGCGTCTTTAGTGATTAAGAACTTTTGTTATTACTTCGACGATCAAAACTTTACTTCTAAGAACGATTTTTTTTTCCCTAACAATTTATCCCTTTCCGTGAGACAATATTAATTTCTATCAAAAAAGAACTCGAAGCTCAAGACTAGGGTCGAATATTATTCCTTTTTTCTTAAAAAGGAACGGAAGATTTTTTTTTTTTTTTTGTCCATTCGTCCATCTCACCTTCACTTTTTTTTTTACCGACGAGCGAATATATATCTATCTATCTATATATATATCCGATCTTCTCTTTTTTCATTGATGAAAGAGAAAGATTACCAACAATCGTTCAAGTTGATATCAACTCAGGGAAGGGAAATCACAAAAGGCGAAGAAGGGATAAAAAAATATATACATAAAAAAAAATTCTTCAGTTTAGGTTGTTATGGCATTATGGGCTTTCTGAGAGAATTACTGCGTTCTTAAGAATGCCTTTTTAATGGCTGCCCCACAGCTCTGTGATTCTTCTTCTTGGAACTAGGGGGAATAGGGTAATAATGAAAGGGGAAAGAAAAAAAAGGGATGGGAGAAAATTAAATGCCTGGTTTAAAAAAAATCAGAGAAATGTCAAATTAGAAGACAGCCTATAGAAGCCGAAAGATTTACGGGAAAAAATGTTTAGTCTACTTTCAATAACCATGAAAACAAAAGAAAGGTATTATATATAACAAATCGATGCAAATCTTGGACGGAATTTTGAAATTACCTAGTGTTAAGATTTTTTTTTTGTTGTTTAAAATAAAAAATCAAAGTAGATAAAAAAAAAATGTACTGATATTACGGATTAGAGCCTTGTTAAACTATAGGGCCTCGAACCACGAGAGTCATGGAAAAAAGCCTTTAATCATTAAAAAAAATGTATAGAATAAAAATAATTAGAAAAACGAAAAAAAAAAAAAAAAAAAAAACTGTTTTCCCAGTCTCAACCACTGGCGGTTTTTCCAATATTTTTAAATTATATAAAAGTTTATGGCATCTAGATATGTCATCAAATGTCCAATCAAATGTTTCCCAATCCATTGGAATTTCGAGTTTATTCGAATTAGTTTTAGTATATTAAGTTTAGTATTAGTATTAGTTTAGTATAGTATTAGTATTAGTATTAGTATATTGAATTAGTTTTAGTATATTGAATTAGTTTTAGTATATTTTATATATCAACGTTTCGTTTTTAAGCAGTAATAAAGGTTTTTTGCGGGAAGGATCTCGTAATTTTTAATAGTAGTCAGATGACAAAGACGATACCTGAGGTGGCACCCCTTCTCCAAATTTACACACCATAGCATTGGGAGGACATTTGACCCATAACAGATTTAGCGTGCACCAGCTCCGCTTACATGACGATTCTTCGGTGTAATCGGGTCTCGAACCAGAAATCCTCCAGTTCAGAAGCCTAGAAATTACAACTAGGCCACCGAGCCCCCCTAGAATTTCATAAGAAATTTCAGATACAACTCTTCACCAGGGGGGAACAAAAAGTAACGACAAGGCGTTCCAAGCCCAAAGAACTGGTCCCATTCTTTACAATCTTTAGTTTATAAGAAAGTTCATGATTCTTAGAGATCTTATCAATAGTCATCTCCTCCTCATCTTATACATTTAGGAAAGAAATCTCAAAAACAATACTGTGCATTTTCTATTAAGAAAAATTCACGACAAAATTCGCAAGCACAGACCAGTTGCTGATTTTCTCAATATTTATTTCATGAAAGTGGGACGTATCTGAGCTATCACTGAACAACTGTCATTTCCATCCCTACGAATGAGATTGCAGAATAAAGATAGTCCCAAGAATCATCAACTAAACCAATTTCGCCAGTTTTATTTGTCAATTATTTTTGCAATTATATACAGATAACTATGCAGTATAAATACTTATATATTATAAATAATAAGAAAATTCAATATTTATTATGTCAGTATAATTTAAAATATTACTTTTATCTGGTGTGATACGTGGCAATTCATTTAAATCATTTAGATGAACTGAAGAATTGATCGCAGAAGGTGGTCAGATCAATATTAGTTCGTAAAAACCATTTAAAAAATATTAATTTGAAGAATTTTATTAATATTTTGATTATAATTCTTGATGCCAAAATGTAATTCCCTTGGCCCTTATTTAGAAATGCTCTTTAAAAAAATACACAAAATATAATTTAAAATTTTTTTATCTGTTATTAATGAATTGAGAAATCTGTAAATAAGAATTCGGTCTAGTCAACATCTTCTCTGCACAGTTCTAATCAACATGCTAATGTTCGCATTATAGGGTTATGAAATTTTTTATGCGTCTGCACATTTTTTACATATTTCCCTTCATTTATTGCTAAATATTGTTTGATTTTTTTTTTTACCTCAAACTTATATGCATCATTGGAGAAGCATAAAATTTTTTTCCATATGTGTGGGATCTTTGCAAATTTTTGCAATCGAAAAGGAATAGCGAAAGGAAAAAATTAAGTTACTTTAAAAGTAAATGTAAGACTAATAAATTTAAAAGTAACCTTTTTTTCAACATAAAGATTTTTCTTTTATAAGCTGTAATCTTATAAAAACAAGACTTACGTATAAAGATAATTTTCTAACCTTCCCTCCCCCACCTCCAAAAAAACTATCACTCACTTCGTAAATAATTTATTGAATGCTATTTGTTTTTACATTTTTAAAATCAATCAGTGCAGTTTTAATTTATACGGAATAATTCCTTAGTTCATGAAAATAAAAAAATTCTTAGTTCATGAAAATAAAAAATTCTTGATAATAAGAAAAGAAATATATCTTTTGGGGTGTTTCTTTTCAGAAATCCAACATTTTGATAGATTTTTAAAAATTTCTTTTTAAGACTTCATTTTAAATTCTTCAAAACAATTTTTCAAATATTCGGATTTAGTAATTTTCCAGCATCGATTTCAGCTTTGTTTTTATTGTTACGTCAAAAAATAAAAGCATTTGTTTACTGAAAGACATATTTTTCATTTTGATAAAAATGAAAGCAAGTGTTGTCATTACACTGGAATGATTGGAATTTTATTTACATTCATAAAAGTATTTGCTCAGTCAGTTGAAAACCCTATCAATCAAAACTCCCAAATAAACAACCAAATATGCTAAAAATACTTTTTTTATAAATTATAAATTATTGACAATATTTTGAGTTATTAATCGATCAGGTTTTTAGCAGGTTTATTACGTTCATTATTATAACAAAATAATTATTGATTTATTGAAACCGAGCACTAACTAAATAATAAAATGCATAAATGTGAATGCTGCATGATTATGGGTAATGTCATAATATTTTCGCATACTGAAATAAAAAATAATCATTAGCATTTTGAATTATTTGTAAAACTGCAAAAATGAGAAACTAAAAAAAAAAAAAAAAAAAAAAAAAAAAAGAGAACCTCATTAAGTGGGCACTATACAGCTTCAAAAAATTCTAAATCACTCACTATACTTAATTATCAGGTGATTGCATGTATTTTAATCAGCGACGTCTACCGGTAAATATGCGAAGTATCTATATAAACGACAATGCTTTTGGGTTTTACTAATTTACGGTTATTTTATTGTTATCCTTTGGAAAGTTTTTCTATTAATCCTATTGAGTTATTCAATGTATAAAGATAATCAACATGCTAATTTACTGGTAAATATGCAAAGTATCTATATAAATTACAATGGTTTGGGTTTTTACTAATTTACGGTTATTTTATTGTTATCATTTTGAAAGTTTTTCTACTAATACTATTGAGTTATTCACTGTATAAAAATAACAATCTTGAAGCGCTTCAAATTGTATTGCCGACATTCGTTGCTTTTTGTTGTTGTTGTTAGTTTGATTTGAAGAAATTTGCTGCCGAAGCCCATCAAACACTTTTAGAAACTTAGGGTGATATGTTGCACCGTCACATCCCAATTGTCAGTTTTGGTTTCAACAATTTAAGAGAGATGATTTCGATGTCAATGACAAGAACGGCATGGGGGACCAAAAAAATTCGAAGACTATTGCAAGACTTGTAGGACGAAAATATAAAAAAGTTGTAGAAAATAATGGAAAATATTTTTGGTCGGTATATATTCGATCAATTTTTCTCAATAAAAACCTTTTTAAAGTAAAAAAAAAAAAAAAAAAAAAAAAAAAAAAATATCAGCACACTTGCAAGCCCCTAATATAAATTTCATTAATACTATCGTATTAAAATACAATTTAAAAAAAGGTTACTTGTGTCGAAATTGCTAAAAAATAAAATTACAATAAATATCATTTGGAACAAAATGAAAATTTTAAAAATCTGTAGCGAAATATATATAGCGAATAGTATTTCATTTTTCATCAACATAAATGTCATAATAAATAACATGTAACGTAAAAAGTATAATTACGAAATGTATTATTATATCATACTTGAATAATACATTATATTTGCAGTTGAAGTCACATTTATTCAGTTCAAAATAGCTTCACGTTCTGTTTTCACTATCAACAAATATTTTTTAATTGCAGCTAGCCACCTTATTATCACAAAACTAAGCCATATAAACACAGATAATTATAATTAGCCATTATGCTCAGTAACTATCCAAATTTTTGAGCAAGAAAACGGCCAGCAAAAGTTTAATGATTATTCTAACTGTTGGTAAAGGGCTAGAAACCTTTCCCATCATTTCTTTTGATATTTCTAAATTTCCAAGGTATCGTAATATTCTGTTAAAATTACTATTCATAATGTCTTACTCTAATTTCTCTGAATTTGAAGTGATGAGTCTAACTTATTCTGTTGTGTAGAGCTGGACTGAGCCTATTTCCTCACATATATATGTGTTGTCTTGTCTTGCGTATTTCCGAATCTGAAGTATTCAGGAAATATTCCATGACCTGCATGTTTGCACTATCATCGGGTGAAATATTCTTATTATAATTTTTAATGCCGATATTAATTCATACAAATAACTCCAATTTTTTTGTATGGATATTAAATTTCATCTCTATCATTTCAGAGTTCCAAAGGCTCCGAGCCCAACACGGATGTACGAATTAGATCTCAAACCTACTATGAAATAAAATAAAAATTTAATGATCTTTTTATTCTTCCGTACGTCGACAAAGCCTCGCATTTATGAAGGAACCAGGCATGGCTGACAAACAGGATCTCAGAAATTCTGGCAGGTGACAACAGTTTCCAGGTGGGGGTGACGGACAATCGACAATCAACTTTGTTTAACCATGCATTCACTTCGTTCCATATGAACCAGAACATCTTAATTTTAAAAACATAAAAAAAGGGGGACGGAAAAGGGCTCGTCCTACGTGATAATGTGGGAGTGTCTCTCTTCCTTGGCATCAGAAGTCAAGTGGTTCTTCCATTGACTTCAAAAACACGCACCAGTTCCAAAATGGAATGTTGCTGGTGGATAAGGCATCTCCATTAAAAGTTCCACGCACAACCCGTGATGGATATGCGATCTCGGATCTTTCATCGAATGGATTACAATCCCATTACGTTGTTGTGCTCAGCAAACGATTTGACAAAGGGGCACTCTCAAGAGGGGTTCTCTGAGAGCGTGATATCTCTACATCGGTCTTCCTTGAGTAACTGCGACTGTAATATTCGTAAATCCCAGAAATCGCAGATTGATGTGGCGATTCAGAGTTGTCGATGAGGCGAACTTGTCACGCGAGTCGTTTTTTTTCGGGTGACATTCGGAATTCCTCTTTGGAACACCGCCCCCCTTCCTTGAGTGTTTTTTCTTTTTACTATGTTTTGCTTTTAACGAGTTGACATTTCGATACGCTCTGGCAATCAAAGGAACACGACAAGAATGGGGACTGGTGGAGGGGGAGTCGGGTATCACGGTAGAGGAGGACTCCTGATAGTTACACTGCACAAATATGACTAACAGAATTCCTCGAAGATAAAGAAAACTCTGAAAATTGCATCTGTCTACTGCTTCATATTTTGTTCTCCAGTAAACCTTATCGGTTATGGTAAGGTGTGCAAGAAAGGTCTTTAAACTTCCCAGAAAAAAATCAGAAAAGAAGAAATATTTTCATAGAAAAAACACTTTAACTTATATATCGCTTGTTCTTTCAATTCTAAAAAACAATCTTCAACCTTATTACTTTAAACGAACAACTCTTGCATGATGTATACATAATTATTTCGCGTATCCTGGAAACGGCTCTAACGATTTGAATCAAATTTTACGTTTAGATAGGGTTTTGCTTTTTATTGGGTTGTTCGGAAAGTCATTTCGTTTTTTTTTTTTTTTTTTTTTTTTTGTCAAAATGAAAAGAAATTTTCGTTTAATGAATAAATTATTTATTAAATTATAAAATTGCCATTCTGGTCTAATACCTTTTGGTAGTAACATGATTACACGCTCATAAAAGTTTTGGTCTTTGCTGTAAAAAAAACTGATCGAGGTGGTTTTTGGCCTCCTCATTTGAAGGAAAAATTTTGCAAATCAGTTCTGGTACTGATGTACTGTTAACACATCTTCTCCACACATATTGGCTAATTTATTTCTGGCTTGAACAGCATTTTTACCTTTTATAGCAAAAAAGAAAAAAATGACGAAAATGCTGTTTATTGCTCTCCATATTTAAAAGGGCACCATCCAAAAACTACTGCGAAGAATCAGCTGCACTTTTTCACACTCAAGCCTTGCTATATCAGCTCTTAAAACATAAAATGATTTTGCGGTTTAAGTATGAAATTGGGTGCGAAAAATACAATTAAATCCTCTGTCGGGAAAAAACGAAATTACTTTCCGAACAACCTAATATGTTCATCTATACAGGTGTATTAACTGAAAACACACACTATATATATATATTATATATATATATATATTAAATATTGACATGTGGCTGGCTACATATGATTTGCAAAGGCGTACCAGACATGTGAATAGTAGTTACGGCTTCGGACTCCCATGCATCTTTCTCATGTTTTAAATTCCCGCATTTGCAATTCAGTTAGATTTCGCTTATAACTTTAAAATGAGCCATAAGATAGAGTTTTATTTATGATTTTCAGGCATTTAATCTTTAAGACGGTGCACAAATATAGAATAAGATTCTAGAAATAACGTTCTCAAATAAATTAACTAATTATTTTTTTAAAAAATATATATCCTCTTCACCCCTCTATTGAGCCTCATACAAATCATTTCACAAAATTTTTAATTGGCGAAGGCTTTAAAATATTTACTAAATTCATTGTAAAAGCTTCAAGGAGATCGGGCTATTCAAAACTTTAAACAATACATGTATATCAGTGCTGTAATAATTCAACAGAAAAGAGTATTTAAAAAATATGTCAATATGCATTTTCAAATTTAATTATAATAAAGAGTATTTTGTAAAATAATGGATGATAACGGCAAAATCTACAGAAATATGTTCTAAAATCCTATTAACAATTTAAAATTAATCTTAATATATCTATACATATTATTAAAATACAGATATAAAATCTAATTTATAGACAATATATCTTTTAGACAATAATACTTTTTAGTGTAAATGAAGTAATATACTCCTATGAGTTTTAATGATTTGCCTTTCGACATGGAAAACAATTGAGTCTCTATATATCGAATATGAAGACTCCTGGTGGTGGTGGAGATCGGTATATATATAAAAAAATATAACAACTTTTCATCATTTTCTTAAAAAAAGTAGCCCTGTCTATATAATTTTTAGATGATTTCAAAATATTAAACTGCCAAAGAAAATTTATTATGAAAATTGCACAAGTATGTACACAGTTTGCAAATTTATTTACCATGCAATGAAACTTGAAAATTAATCTGGAGATTAAAAAAAAACTACTGGAACATGCTGTCGTTAAATCTAAGAATGTTTATTTAATTATGTTTATTAGCATAAACATATTATGTATATTGATAAAACGAATAAAATTTTTAGAAATGCTATCGTATTTAAAACGCTGGAACAATCTTTATAGTAAAAAATTTATAACAGAGGAATGAAACACAAGATACAGCAAGTTTCAATTATATACAAAGCATTGTACAAAAGTTTTTAAAGCTACGTCTTTAAATCTCTCACTAAAACCAAGTCAAAAGAAAAAAATATTAATAGAGAAAATGTCTAGAAAAAGAACTTGTTAAGAAGTCTTTCATTTAATACACAAAGCAGAAGTGATTCATTAGAAATCCCCCCCCAACCACCTTACTCGAATATTTCTGTCTGTTAAGGCAATTTCAGTTAGAAATAACACTCCCCTTCTCTTTCTACCCTAGTATGACAAAAAGAAAAGTATTTTTAGCCCCCCCTCCTCTTTCTTTTTCTTTTTTTTTATTTGGCTTCCCCTGAGGGTTTCATTTCTTCATTAAGCTCACTGTCCATCAGATCTGTGTCCAATCATTTGGATAAGTCCATTTTAATGGTTTTCATCGTCTTCGAGAAAATGGCGCACCTGTTTATAGAAGGCAGAATAAATTGCACCGCATTCATTAGGAGCAAGCAAGGCAAAAAACTAACACCAACAGAACTAAAAGAAAAAGAAAAAAAGGATGATAAGGGCATATCAAAAACATTCTGCAGCAGTTTTCTATTGAAAATCCCCGATACTAAGTATTAAGCTTTCTTTTTACATGTCTGCTTTTTTAGATTGCTTTAATACTTTTTTTTTCTAATAATAAATTAGCATTGTTACGAAATACTTCACCAGATTAGACAGTTTTGACACATGTCTTAAACGTAATTAAAATGCTTCAAAGTAGGTTATTAATTTGTTTAAGAATGGAATCATTCATTTGATATAAAGGCCAATTGCCGAGTATGGACGTGATAATAACAATGAAAATCTAAAAAGGCTTTCGCAACGATTCACTCTTGACAGAAAACTATTTTTTCCTTCGTATCTTGCAACAAGAAAGTAAACATTTACAAGAAATCAACTGCAACAAAAGATATGAAAATAGTAAATAAACAACAACAAAAAAAAGGACAATATGAAATCAGAGGAGTAGAAGAAAGAATCACGATGAATGATAAAATAATAATTTATTGATTTAATTCAGTAAAAAATTCGGTCTAAAATAAATATTTAAGAATTTTAAGTGATATACTTAAAATCGAAGTGACATTTTTAATGATTTTTATTTCCTTATATTGATTGATAAATCCAAAAAACGTATCTGTCGTGCAACTGCCTTTGACCTTGTTTTGTCTAACATGATCTCGTGTCGACGGTAGCAATTCATAATTTAAGAAGAAATAGAAGAATAATATCGTCTGATATAATTTATTAATATATACAATGATTATTATTGTATATCGAACTATTTAAATCAACTATTAAAATGAATAAATAAGGAATTTAACCTTGTAAATATACAGAAGTCATCTGATCATGGTTTAATATTTTGTGGTTCGTTGTAAACTAAGCTAGGTTTCAGAAAAAATCGTTATTAAACTTTCGTTGTTTTAATTTTATGGCTTTTGAATTTTGAAAAATCAATTTTAAACTGAATGAAAAAAGGATGCTTTTTAATCAGATAATATCTTTGAAATCTTAAGAATAACTTATCTATGGTTATTTTAGGAAATATTCAAATAAATACAAATTTTTTGCTTTCAAACAGTGCATGAAAAATAGAAAATGTTGGTTCCACTACTTAGATTAATATTATCTTATTAATAATTAGCAAAATATTATCTTATGTAAGGATTCGTGAATTTTATAGAAATTATTCAATAATTATATCTTCTTTTATTATAAACTTAAATATCTGGAAGATATAGGGAAATCTAAAATCATCCTGTGTCTGTATATTCCTTGAATTTTGCAAATTGTTATAAACTGATTATTATTTTTTTTAATACAGAATAATAATACTATTTTCAAAAATTCAGTTTTGTAATCTGGATACCGGCAAAGGTTTTCGGCCAAAAATAAGGATTTGAGTGAATATGGTCCAAAAAACTTACAAGCATTATCAATATTCGATGTAATTAATCTATAACCTAAAAATAAAACGAAGGGACGTACGTTAAAAATCTCACAAATTAATAAAAAAAAACACATATACTTCTAATAGATAACAGAAGAATGTGGTTTTGTTTATAATTTATCGTTTCCATTCGATATTTTAGACAAGAATCTAGAGTAAAAGCATTAAAAAAATAGGACAAGTATTTTCTAATTAACAATTTTTTTGTGCTTATTTTTCGCTATTCTATCTTAGTGTGTTATTTTAAATCAGTATTATTTTATTTTAAATCAGTAAATAATATAAGACAGGAATGATAATTTTATAATCATGAATGTTGTCATATATCATGATATATTTGCTTTAAATCGATTAGTTCAAAGAAAATCGAATACATATCGACACAATATCAACGTTAATAAACTATAATATCATAATATAACCTCAAAACAACATATGCTTTTATGTGAAGTATATAATTTGCTTTAATTAAAAAAGAAAAAATGGCATATAACTCGTTAAAAATGGAAGGGGGAAAATTTGTGTATCAGATTTTATAATAATCTGCAGTCACTTCTTTTCTATTCCTGAGAATTATAAAATTTAAATAGAGCAGCAATTAAACAATATCATGGGAAACTCATATCCAACGTTATCTAATTTCTGGTTGTTTTTTAAAGTAGAAACGAACAAAAATAACTGCTTAATTATTTTGAAAACTTATTCTATTTTTAAATAATCTAGTATATTTACAAATATAGTAGGAAAAAAAAAGCACTACATTCGTCGGATATCGCATTAATTTGTCTTTTTTTTTTTCACTCATTTTTTTGCTACCACGCATATTAAGTGATAATATTATGAGCTGAAAAACCTGAAGAAATAGTTAGTGAAATATTCAAAAGTACCTGCCCAAGTTCGCTCGATATTCACATTTTTCTGTAACTTTAGTTTTTTTAATCCGAAATTTTAATTAAGATTAGCGAAAAATGCTATAATTAAAGATGATATCACTGAAAATAAACCATTTATATGAATGAAAAACATGAGCTCATTAAATATTTAAGATAATAAACTACGCTTGTTAAATTTAAAATTGATTTCTGATCATTTCTTTTTATATGAAATGTATATAATCATTTATTATATTTATTAATTAAATTGTAATCACAACATTTACTTATACTCATAATTCTTTTCATTGGCATTGGTGACATTTTACAAACGTGCGAATCTATGATCCCAACGTTCCATTCGCTGACACCGTTTCGTTTCGAAAATTTTAATATCCTATTGATTGAAATTAACCCATGTGATGCTATAGTTACAATGCGAACGCACCGTTGTATGCCATCTAACGTTCAAATGAGATCGTCTTGAATTTTATTCACATTCATGTTCCTCTAGCATGAACAGCAATAAGTCCCAAAATAAAACTTGTCAGTTTTTCATATGAAGAATTCCTAGATTACTAAATATGGCACATATATGCTAAGTTTCATATGAGTAATAACATTTGCATACAAGTACAGAAGAAAGCATAAATAGCATGAACGCAGAAAATATTCATATGCTTTGGTATACTTTACAATGTATTTTCTCAAGATCAAAGTTTTAACGATTGAAATTTTTACAAAGATAGCTTTTTTTTCCAAATATATAGGCATTCATCCTGTTTTAAGTCAAAAATCTGATTTTTAAACCATTAAAGATTCACATATGTTTCGAGTATGAGAAATGCTTTAACTGAGGCAATGAATAATCTTTTATATTGTTTGCATCAATATATTATTGAAAAAATCACAAAGCCTATATTTTTTCATATCGTTCCCCCTTCTTGGCTTTATTAACCATATTTGGTAAATTATTTTTTGATATACTAAAGTTTTAAATTTTAAAAAGTTGCACCTTTTTACTCCTAACACTGACGAAATTAAGAATCTTTTTAGACCATTTCACTGACTGTCTAAAGAAAACCTTGACACTCAATATTCAGTATTTGCTAGAGGTGGTCATTAATTTATTTTAATAAACTCTGTTTTATCACTCTGTCAGTTTTCAGTCGCAGAAATGGGAAACATTTTTTTATCGTTGTTACATTAGTATAAGAGCAATATCTTATTAAACATGACTAATAGCTGTTTTTATATGTAAAAAATCTAGACACTAATTTTTTTTCACCAGCACATCTACTGATTGAAACAACAAATATAATATATATGGCTTCGTCCTAAAATGTTCTATTATTTCCTGACCCAGTTTCATCTTTTTTATATAATAAATGCGACAGAAGCTCTATAAAATTGCTGTAATCAACTAATTCCCACACTCCGAGTCAAGCGATAAAAATTTGTCGATGTAAACACATTCTTTTAAAAGATCCCCATGATTCCCTCACCAAAATTGACACACGTAAAGAATCTCGCAGTACATAAAATCATGGGGATAAATATTCCGTTCGCCTTTAATTTTTCATCTGCTCTTGCGTCCCTTGTGAACGGACGCCAGTTTTGTCAGCTTTTTTTTGTACATAAACTATACTTATCAGGATGAAATAAAAGCGAAGTTTAAAACTACTGGCGTCGGTTATTCTCTTTGGCAGCGAAACTGCTGGACACATTTTATAGAACGGCTAAATACTTGTATAATATGAACTCAAGACCAGCATTTCTAATGTGTGAAGATTTAATTCCAAATGCATATAAAAATAAACGTTGCATAAAATTGAAATAAGTCCTCCTGGCTCCGGTTTCACTGATAGGAAACTCAACGTGTCCTAAGTTTCGATTTTTAATTTGTGATAAATCAAATCCAGGATGCACTTGGCGATATCAACCAATCAGAGAACAATGAAAACGAAAGCATACCATCAGATAACCGAGTAACTTATGGGAGCGAACCAGGAATTAAGGTAAAGGCAAAACAAATAACTCCGGAGTGGGGCGCTCTAACAACAGGAACTCAAACCACCGATGAAAGATGAAAGTGATTACCTGAATGACAAGCACTATTATTCAGGCCCTCGCGTGCTTTTAAAAGAGGGAAAGCTCTGTTCCTTTCTTTCTGTTGTTTCGCGTGACAGCCGCGACGGTAACTTTTAGTGCGACACGAAAGGAATTTTCTGTAAGAATGGTTTCACGCTACCCGACGAATCGGACCGAAGCATTTTCGACACCACTGGATCTTTCATTTGTGTCACGGAAGTAGCAATGATATAAATAAATTGCAGGACGTCATCAAGTAACCTTTCGAACTGATATCACTGAATCAGAAAAATTCAGATCTTAAATTACGGAGCCAATACAAAAGTTCCTGAATCTGTACATTTTTAGCTCGAATGTTGTTGAATCCATCAATAATACTGAGTCTGTAAACTTTTCATTTAAAATCACAAAAACCTTTGAGCATTTGATCCAAAATCACAAAAACATTTGAGCATTTGAGCCAAAATTACAAAAAAGCCTTTGAGCATTTGATCCAAAATCACAAAAAAAAAATTTAAGCATTTGATCCAAAATTAGAAAAGCCCTTAAAGTATTTGATGCAAAATTTTAAAATCTATAAGCATTTGATCCAAAGAATGCCTATCATAAATCGTATATCAGTATGAATTTTTAAGAAAAAGGCTCCATTGAGGTTGCTTGTGTTGCCCATCATCCAGTAATGATACAAGCAATGCTTCCTTCTAAAAAGCCATTTTCCTCCTTTTTCTTCAGAACGCTCGCGCACCGCCTCGGAGAAGCTTGTAATCAAAACCAATCGTTTAATTTCTTAAATTTAAAAATAAATAAAATTATTTTTCAATAAAAAATAATTGTAGTCAACTACAACCCTAATTACGACATGATCTGAAGACATTGAAAATTTTATCATCTATAGTTCGATTCTGAAATCTTCCACTTTCAAAAGAATTCCACAATTCACCAATAGATGCCTAGGGTGAAAAAAATTTTATATTGACATTTAGGTATTCGAAAAAAAAAAAAAAAAATTATATTTCCATTTTGCATTAGTAATATTTCCAGATCAATTATTGGTGTTGATTTTCTGTATCATTTAAACTTAAAAGTTGAATTCAGAAACAAGAAAAATGTTTAAAAAACTGAAATCTAAAAGCTGAAATACACAAAACAAAACCATTCACAAAAAAAATACCACTTTCAGGTTTTCGAATCTCACCTAAGCCAGAAATTTGTCAGCAGAAAATAACTGTGGAGGTTATTGAAATGATTCTATCAATTCCATTTCTATTCCTTGAAATAGCTATTAAAGTTCTTTCTAAAAATCAGCCTTTTCGTCATTATAATATAATAAGAAAAAATATCAACAAGATATGTTAATATAGTATTTAGAAAGCGTTTCCGAACAAATTACTTCCGTTTTTCCAGAGGTAAAACGTGACTCATAATATTTTCCATCATTTTTGAAAGACGGATAATCAAATTTAGCACAAAATTTTCAATCACGTCTTCCAATGATTAGATAACTTTTGAGAAACGTGCAAGTTTCAAATTACTTCCAAGAAGATCCGCATTTCCTCCCCTCCTCCTCCAAAAAAAAAAAAAAAAGAGAGAGAGAAAGAAAGGAATAAGAAGATTCATCATATTTTCTTTCAAAAAGCGAGTTAAGTTAAAAGCTGGCATTTAAAAGGAATCGATATGATGATACGATTTTTTTTTAGTCTTTTGAAATCCAAAAACACTATTCTTTCAAACCGGTTGGAAAACATGAGAAAATTTCTCAAGTCTTTCTAGAAAACTAAAATAGATCTAAATGGAACAACAAGAAAACGACGTTGATGTGTAGTAGGTTGTCGAAGTCCCTCTCCAAACTCATCATGAAAAAGCAAACTAGGGTGCACTAAACAAATATAAAAAGAAAGAAAAAAAAAATGGTAAATCAAACAATAAAAATTGGAGCTAGGGAACTCCCAGTGCCGTGAGATGGCATCACGTGAACACGACACTAGATGTATTCGCTAATGATTGTAGTCAGACAAAATGGCGTGGCTTTGCAATAAAAAAATAAGTGGCGTGGTTGTTTTAAAAAGTTGACAATAAAGCTACTTCCTTAGAATTTTGTATTTAAATAAAAATTCATTAAGACAAGTAATTGTTGAAGCTTTCACTTTTCTTTTTTAATCTGAAAGATCTTAGAACTCATGTAACATATTTAGAAGTTAATGACAAAGAAATGTACATCAAAAAGAGAGAGAGAGAGAAAGAATACACATTTGGGATTTTTGGAATAAAAATTGGCCTAACCGTTCTAGAATACAAATGACAGAAGTCGGGTAGGTCAGATTTTTATCGCAATTCTACTGAGATCATAAATTTCTTCACTGAACAAAAACAAACGAAAGCATGCTGACATTTTGCTTGAAATTCTTGTTCCATATCTAAGCTGGCATTTATCATACGATGTGACTCGTTGCGCAGATGTGATTCGCGATAACATTCTGGACAAAAAAAGAAATATTTATCTTTTACCAGAATCCAACATTAAACTTTTAATAACTCAGGAACTCGAAGTGTTATAAAACATGGAATATAACTAGAACAGAGATAAATTCGTTCTAACTAAGAATTAATATAGTGGGATTTGGCGAACATGAAGCAAACGGAATAACAATTTTTTTTAAACCATGATTCTAATATGTTTGCAGTAAGAAATAAAATCACTTTAAAAATTAGAATTAAAGATTCATTTTCAGCTTTGGAAAGTTTTAATATATAACAATTAATAAATAAACGGGTAGCGCTTTAAAAATAAACGAAAAGTATTTTTAATATATAAACTAGTAAATAATACATATGAGATAAAAAGTTTTAATAAATAATTAATAGATAAGTGAAAAGTTTTTTAATAAATAAATTAGTAAATAAAACATGTTGAATACCTTTGAGTATTTTAATGGTGAAAATTATTATTACAAAAATTAATAATTTGTAAAATAATATTGTCAAGAAATAAGTAATCTCATTAAACGAACAAAACAAACTTCAGGCACGGTACACGTATATGCAACTAATAATAAAAATAAAACTTTTTTATTGCAAATTTTTTTAATAAATGAAAATAATTCTTATATAAAAGTTTTTTTTAATATTATTTACTTTGACTTTCAGCTAACCAAAACAAATTTGATTTAATGATAAAATATAAATATAATTTAAATAAAAAGAATTTTAACACAATAATAATAGGAACAAAAGAATAAGAACTAAAAACAATTTCGACATTAAAACGTCTGAATTAACCAGGTTTATGACAGCAACTGCATATTTGTTTAACCAAAGTATTTTCCAAAAGCCATAGCATAAAAACTTCGAAGATAATTAATTCTGTCATAGAATAACTATTATAATTCTTTTTATTTCTTTGTTTAAACTAAAATGTCACGAAGACAGAAATTAAAGGGCTTTGATAGCGTTAAAGTGTAATAAGAACGCAGATGTTTACTTTTAATTACTGATAATAATGCTCCTATAATGGAGGAAGTTATCTGAAGTTCGCGGAATCGAGGGTTTTACATCTCAACGATGAAGTAAATGCAACAAATCCAGAAGGCCTTAATTAAAGTGTCGGAGATTTATTTATAATTTGATTATGAACGTTTTAATTTTATATTGCATCAATTTTTTGATTAAAAAAATACATTTTTTAAATTACATGTTGTTGAGAAACTGTTATAACGGAAATTAATAAATATAGGGTACGTCAGAGAAACTTACTTTTTTGAAAGGTCAATAAAAACAAAAGTACTTCAGTTATTGTTTTAATTCTTTTTTTAATTGAGAATACAATATCCCAATTTTTTCTTCATACAATTTTGAAAATGACATCGGTTAAATGGCGACCTCCAGTGCGTGTACACTGATTTAGTCGATTTTTGAAGTTCGAGTCCACTCTTTGCAGCATATCAGTCGGTATGCTGGCAGTGGCGTCGCGAATGCTGTTCTTGAGGTGAGCTATGGTCCGTAGTCGATCGACATGAACAAGGGATTTTAATGTGAACCTCGTCGCTGAAAAAATCGACCGCGTCTTCAGGCTGGTTGTCAAGCAGCATTTCACATGCACTTTGACGGGCAACAAAATCGCGTTCAATTAATTCTTGCACAACAGTCAATTTATGGGGATGAAATGGAAGGTTTTGATGGAGAATTCGTCGAAGAGAGGTGTCAAAAATTTCCTGAGCAGCTGCGTGTTTGTTAGCCGAACGCCGGGGAGAACGCAGAATTGATTGCCTGACTCTTTCGACATTTTCCAGAGTTCTGGTGGTCCGTTGATGTCCATTTTTGGGTTTAGCGGCACTCCCGAAATGAGTTAACCCACGACAGAATCGAATAACGACCAGAAACGGGTCTGTGAGGAGGAATTTCGAAGCGAGATCGGAAGACACGTTGCGTAGCAACAAGTGAGCGACCGTTAGTAAAGGAGCTCTCGACGGCGAAGGCCAGCTACCCTCTAGACCGGAGCATGATGGCAAATGACTAGAGAGAAACAAACATGGGGATTTCCCCCTCCAATAGCACCATCTATCACCCCTCTACCCACCCAATTCACCGCTTGGGAGTTTTTTTCAAATAAGTAAGTTTCTCAGGCGCACCCTGTAGATCATTTAGAATTATAGAAGGGATAATCTTGGAATGTTTTTAATGCATTTTAATTTTTTAAATGGCATTAATATCAAATTCAGTTAATTTTTACCAAAAAAAATCTTTATTTATAAGATATAAAGAACGAAAGATGTAAATTTTATATATGTAAAAATAACAACAAGGAATTGCTTATTAAATTCGCGATACAAGTTTTAATACTGAAATAAGAACACGTTTATTTAAGTTTCAGAAGAAAATTGTACTGAAACTGCCAATATAGTTCACATAAAGCGCTATGAGGTGGCATTCGACATGATTATGAAAGGGGCCATGCAAACGTTACAATCGGTACCTAAGAATTTGGCTTATTAATGGCTGACTCTAAACAAATGGAAATACGTTTGCAGAAAATCATGGAATTGTAAATAAAAACAATCAATAAAGTTCGCAACGATCCTCCTGTAAGCAGAAATCTCATAAAAAAAGTGTATCGAAACTGTTATTACAATCGAATGCTGTGGTGTCATATGTTAGTGTTCGCATTCGCCACGATTTACAAAATAGTCATGTAGTCGTTAAAACCAGTACCTGAGTTTGGAGTTTGCATTTGAAATTCTAGCGTAAGATCCTGGTATAGAATATGCTGCGCCGAAACAGCGTAAAATTTCTCCATTAAAATAAAAATAGTTTAATATCGTAGAATATGTAACTGACTGTTTAAACTAGCCAAATGGTAATAGAGAGAGAAAGTTATTAAAACTATAATTTAAACTTCATGTAAAATCCCCACATTTTTAATGTATAAGAAAACGTTTGGATGATGACCAGTACCTGAGAACTTGGCTCATTAATGGCTGACTCTAACTAAATGGGAACACGTTTAGAGAAATTTTATTTGTAACTGTATAAATGAAAAGCATACAATAGGGTAGGTACACAATGATCATTCTGTTGCCTAAATTGGGTGTTGGTTTTGGATATATTTAAAGAATGTACAAATAAGTACCTGAAAATATAGTTAATTAACGGTACTGAAAAACTATTTTCACAACCACTATTACCATTTAACTATTATCATCATCATCACAACCACTATTACCATTACCATCACAACCACTATTACCATTTAATTATTACCATTACCATCACAACCATTATTACCATTTAACTATTACTATTACCATCACAAACACTATTACCAACTCGTGTCATTTTTATTTGTTGTGGAGGTTTGCTTTTTCGTCAAAACTTGAAAACAAAAAATTAAAAGGGAGTACAGTAAAACTTATATCAAATTATAATGTCAATTATACATTTGGTAAATCATTTTTAATGTCTTAACACCCATAAAAATGGGGTTACTCACCGCCATAGGAGGAAAGAAGCGACCAGGACGGCCACAAGTACGACGGACGAACAGACGGCGATGATGGGCAGGGATGGAAAGGAGGCCCGGTTGAAGTGGGCCCCCATCGGGCCCCCTTCCACTTGGCAGTAGAAATCGGCCGCAGAGCACACAGCTGATCCGAGCGAGGGGGGCGGTGGGGGCGGAGGCACTAGGAACCCCCAGTCAGCGTCCTCCCAGTCGTCTAGCGACGGGAGCTCGTCATCGCCCGCCATCACCTGAGAGGCCGACAGCGCAGGTCAGACGCATTTTCCGGAGGACTGGAAAAAAGAAGAAGAAATGATATATTAATCTCACAAAACATAAAAAAGTTGAGGAAATATTTTTATGTAATGAATACGTATTTACAGAATAACCATTTGCTGAGAGCAAAAGGTGATGTGCAAGATAAAAAGTTATTCAAACTACCTTCACCTCTAGTAATACAAAATGATGTCAGGAATTTTAGCTTAATTTTAAACATGATTTCACATATTTGCAAATCGAGTTCATTGAATTTTTTATGGTATTTAAAAAAAAACTTTAAAAAATAATCCAAAAGCTAAATAATAATCCTAAGAATAATTAAAGCAGTGGACAGCATTTCAACATTTGATGAAATAGACAAAAACAAATAGAAAATTCTGCTTTTTATACACTGAAGTGACAAAAGTCATGGGATGACTGTTAATATCGTGTCGGTCCTCCTTTTGCCCGGCGAAGTGCAACAACTCGACGTGTCATGGAGTCCACAAGTCGTTGGAAGTCCTCTGCAAGAATATTGAGCCATGCTGTCTGTATAGACGTCCATAATTGTGAAAGTGTGGATGGTGCAGGAGTTTGGGCACGAACGGACCTTTCGATGATGTCACATAAATGCTCGATGGGATTCATATCGGGTGATCTAGGTGGCCAGATCATGCGCTGGAATTGTCCGGAATGTTCTTCAAACCAATCGCGAACAGTTCTGGCCCGGTGACATGGCGCATTGTCATCCATAAAACTCCCATCGTTGTGTGGGTACGTGAAGTCCATGAATGGCTGCAAGTAGCTGAACATAACCATTTCCAGTCAATGATCGGTTCAGTTGCACCAGAGAACCGAGTCCATGCCATGTAAAAACAGCCCACACCATTATGCAGCCACCACCAGCTTGAACAGTGCATTGCTGACAGTTTGGGTCCATGGCTGCGTGGGGTCTGCGCCACACTCGAACTCTACTATCAGCTCGTAACAATTGAAATCGTGACTCATCTGACCACGCCGCGGTTTTCCACTGGTCTAGGGACCAGTCGATATGCTCACGAGCCCAGGAGAGTCGCTGCTGGTGATGTCATGCTGTCAGTAAAGGCACTCGAGTCGGTCTTCTGCTGTCATAGCCCAAGGAAGACAAATTTCGCCGCACAGTCCTATCGGACACGTCTCTCGTACATCCCACATTGATTCCTGCAGTTATTTGACGAAGTGTTGCGTGTCAATTAACATTGACCATTCTACACAGACGTCGGCGGTCTCGGTCGTTAAGTGCAGGTGGTCGCCCACTGCGCTGTCCATGATGGGATGGGATGCCTGAAATTTCATACTCTCGGCACACTCTTGATACTGTGGATCTCGAAATGTTGAATTCACTAACGATATTCGCAATGGAATGACCCATGCGTCTAGCTCCACCTAACATTCCACATTCAAAGTCTGTTAATTCTCGTCGTGCCGCCATAAATCACGAAAAACCTGTTCACATGAATAACTTGAACACAAATGAAAGCTCTGGAAAACGAACTGCGCATTTATACTTTTTCGCTACGATACTACTCCCATCTGTATATTTGCATATTGCTATCCCATGACTTTTGTCACTTCAGTGTATGTATATATTACATACATACAAAGAACAACTCGTACTTATCTTGATTAAATAATTGCTATTTACCCCACAACAGTCGAAGTTGAAGAGTTTTACCTGAAGATCAGTTCTCCATCAAATAGTAAGCACAACACCACTGGGAATTCACGGATAGGTCAGTCAGTGATCATTTCAGGTGGCGCTCCAAATCTCCCAGACACGTGGGCGTACTCCAGCAGTCTCTCAGAAACTCTTTTTCTTTCCAAATCACTCTGCGTATTTTATCTCAGCAACAGTCTCCGCCTCCTCTTCCTCAGTGGCTACTGGTCCTCTCTTCCGGCCAATCATGTGCAGCCAAAAGGACCCTTTCAGTGGCACCAGTCTGTCGTCAGAAGGTACTTAAGGCGCGATGAAAAATCTGGAACATGGGGTCTGCTTACATTAGGGAAATTTGGCATCCAGATGTTCGGATGTTCCATAGTCTCTGAAAGCACTGTCACTGTCTTCTGGACGAGGAATTTCCACGCGTGTTCTTTCAGCTATAGATGCCTCAGGTCCCGAAAGGAGGCCATCTGCAACATATGGTTATCTCAAGGTGTCTAGCAAACACAGATGGCGGAAATATTTTATCACTAAAGGGGGACGGGGAATGTTACAGCCAATAGAGAAGTGTAACAGCTATATATCTGGACTTAAAAAATCTTGGGGAAGTGTTGTACCTTTGACTAATCTTTGGTATTAATTTTTTATTGACTTTATTTTTAAGTTTCCTATTGTTTTGCGAATCTGGTTTTTACTCAGCTTGGATTTGCTTTTATCACATGTTATAAAGTGCCAAATATTTGGTTTTTAACAACATAAATAATCGAAGAACATTGTTGTTCGATTAACTTTGCATGGTTAATGGAACAGCCTGATGTTGTACTTCTGAAAAGGAATGTTGCATCTTTGATCTGTATTTATGAAAATAAACGCAAATTAGAACAAGTGGGAGTGGTCTCCCACAAATTTTCTCGCATATTCTCAAACAATCCCCATTTCCCATATAAAGCTGTGGACCTTGGGTAAAGACATAAACGAACAATACTTACGAAATATTGATTTTTAGCATGAATTTAGCATTTTTACTGAATCTATCATGAAACCCTTGATTAATTCTTGGTATGCGGTTAATAGTTCCCCAAAACTGAATTTGTGCTTTAAAGCCTTATCACACGGCAATTTTCGTCAGCAAACGACAACGAAAGTGACGTCACTTCATGATTGGTTTAATTTCGTTTGCGGATAGTATTTCAGTCACTATTGTCGGCATTTTCAAGCTAGTTAAAAAACGCTGTCGATGACGAAAAACTTGCTTGACCGGTTCTTGAGGGTCGAAACGGAAAAGTGCGGACGATATTTCACCGTGTGCTAAGGCCTTTAGAAGTCTTTTTCCAAACAATTAAAACCAAAATTAAATACCGCATTTCATCGATTTAAACCCCTGTGTTTTTGATTTACCGAGTTTCCATGTTTGTGAACGCACATGCCGACAAGCTGTCAACCCTTTAACGAACCTAATTCCAAATTTGTTAGGTATCTACATTTTAAATATCAAATCTTTGTACCTAATTTCATCCATCTAGATCTCTTTTGTCTGTAGTTATCACGTTAATTTATATTCGAATAGGAAGACAGATTTCCGTTAAATGGGTTTCGCTTATAATTGTATAGAATCCCACAAATTTCATAGAAATAACGCATACCAAATATAACCTATCTAGAGCAAGGTATTTTTGAGTTATTTTCACAGAAACAGATAAACACAGTGTCAAAAAAGGAGTTTTTTTTAATTTAGGAAAATGTGAGAAATCGCCACGTTTCAAAATCTCGCGTTCGAATTTTTTGGCCATTGCAATATTTTATACTTTGTATACATAAAAGAGAA
>JAPMOQ010029835.1:4462687-4488725 GCA_026543055.1 Argiope trifasciata
AGAATAGCAATTTCCCCGAAAAAAATAGTAGTTGGGATGGAAAAAATATAAAAAAAAAGCTTTGATCTATATAACTTTTCTACGAACAAGTCACTGAAATATTAAAATAAATACTAAAATTAAAAGACATTTCATGCAGAGTAAAATACAGATGGATGTATAAAAATCAATAAAAAAATTCCTTAAAAATGAGAAATGTAATTCCGAAGAAAAATAAGAATCGTAATAACCCGCGTACAAGTCAAAAGTTCTTTTTTTTTTTTTTTAACTTTTTATACTTTTCCCTATAACAACAGGGAGAAACAAGAACAAGGTTACAAAAATGTTTGTAGGCATAATTCGATCATACATCTTACAAAAAAAACGAGACTTCGACCTAAGAATTAAAAGCAATCTAATCCAATACAAAATGCGAACTTAAAACATCCAGCAGTTAATAAAAAGAGAGTTTAAGTTAAGGAAAACACGTGAAGCCGAGGATGACAGGATAGTTAAAAAAAAAACATTATTAGTCTAGACAGGTGCGCATCCTGGATCGCCAAGTAAGAAGCATTTTTCTTCTAGAAGTGCCCTGGTGAAGTGAAATGATTTAGAAGTGCACAGAGCAGGCGAGGCCTGTGGGGGCCCCCCTCCAATGGCGAAAAACAAAGGCCGAATTGTGACCTATTTAACACCGTAACTTCTGCACAGTAGCGGAAGGATCCACTTATCATTTCAACGAAGATAGTTTTTTTCAAAATAATCGCAGCCAACGAGCAGCTGTTATGAAATATATCCTTGAAATTAGTTTCAAAAACCATGCTCGTCCATAAAGTGAAATTGGTATTCCCTGGAATTGCTCTCTGCTGTTGTTGTTATCATAAATAAAACTCAGAAAAAACAAAATTGGATGGCTGTACTCTTTTCTCTGTTATTTTCTTAAGATACCATCTGCCTTTTGTTGCTTTTTTACCCTTCAGTTATATAAATCTTGTTCGAGAAAATGAAATGCGAGCAAAATAATAATGGATACATCCCTCTTGTTTTGTGGAATTTCTTAACTACAGTATTATATGAAAGAAAGGGTCTTTTGGTACGATCACAGTTGGCAAATTATAAAACAAAAAATGAAAAATGGAGTTTTAGAATTCAAGTTTTCATGTTGTGGAGTTTTGAAATTCAAGTTTCTCAATTTTTCAATTTGTGGAGTTTTAAAATTCAAGTTTCACAAGCTTTCTAATAGTGGAATTTCAGAATTCAAGTTTCAAACTATCACATCATTAACAAAAAAAAAAAAAAAAAAAAAAAAAAAAAAACTATTTGATGACGGAATAAATAAATTTTAAAAAAAGACTCCCAAGCTTTTCAAATTTAAATTCTTCAAAATTATTTCACAAAATTTTAAAATTTTTTAATCTACTGGCACTTTTAAAATTTTTTTCGTAATTAGTTGATTGAGAGAAAAATATTCCCATTTTAAAAAGATAACTTTCATTTTTGACGATTAAGAAAGATGTTCAACAAAGCCAATTTTTTGTTTTTGTTTTCTTACACACTTTGAGTTTTTTATACAAGCTTTGCAAAAATTCAATAAGTTAAAAAAATCAAAACAAAAAGCATGCAATCGAACTTGCAAGCAAAAAGGCATAAAACAAAGTTATATACCTATTATACCAGTTTCACCAACATAAGTTATGATAAAATAGTTTCTTAAAAAAAATTATGGCGCTTGATATTTTCACCTTCTTTTTACTATTGGTTTATTCATGATTTTATTAAATGTAGCGTATTAATATTGAAAATCAAACACATTTATTTTTATTCGTTACTTAAATACTTGTAATCAGATTTCATATATTAGGTAATTTAAAGTCAGAACATAAATAGGTTTAATACATTTTTTTAACCCAGTTTTTTCTTCCTTTGATCCAAATTCTTTTTAAGTTTAATGAATAGCACTTCTTATAAGAATAAAATTTCGGAAGTGATTTTCGGAAATGTTTACAGAAATTATTAAAAATTCTTAATGTTATCTATTTACGATAGCCAGAAAAAAATTATATTAAGCGAATAATTTAAAGCATTTGAATAACATCAGAACCAGAAGATTTCAAGGTACTGTTGCTATGCAGGAAGCCTTCTTCTCCACTTGTATTCCAATGGTAATAATAAATAAATGCCACCCACAAAAAACAGCCTTATGCTTCCAAGAAACACGCAGAAAGATGCATTTTGCCTTTTAAATTATTGTTAAATATTTCCGTTCCAAGAATTCTCATTGTTTTGAATCAAACTAAAATTTCACATAAAGATCTGAAGTTGGCAGTTTTGGTTGGAAAAGAAATGAAAATCAAGAATAAAAAGAAATCAAATTCCGAAAAAAGCTAGTTAAACTCATTCTGCGAGTTGTTAACAACTGTTGTTTTAAAATGTTTTATAAGTAAAAAATTAAATTTAAAGAATTAAATGTTTAATAATTTGGATCTTATTTTTCCTTGGTACATAGATTTTATTAAAAAAATATAAAAACATTTTTATGAAATTGAAAGAAGTTGATGTTTTAAAAATTCAATGTAAATTAAAAAAAAAAAAAAAACATACAGTCGAACTTGTAACCGAAAAAGTGTAAAACAAAGTTAAATACCGATTATGCCAGTTTCACCAATATTTTATGATAAAATAGTTTTTTTAAAATTTTTTTAAATTATGATATTTACGGATAAGCGAACCTTTAATTCAAGATATATGATGCAGAAAGGGTTCAAAATGATCTACAGGTTAAATCTAGAGCTACCGCTTCGGCAAGTAGTTGTTTATAGGTTCACTCATATTCACTAAGAGAAGGTTTTCAAAATTTAATGTGATTTTTAATCAAAAATTAATCAAACTTTTAAATTTTCACAACATAAAATAGGAAAATTTTCATATATATTCTTACTTAGGTTGGAAACTATGAAACGGGCGTTTTCTGTTTAGTTTTACTGTCATTCAACTCCCGTTTCATAGTTTCCAACCTAATATATATTATCGTACAAAATATTTTACTGCACAAAAATTAATTTTACAACACTATAGAAACTTGAAGGGAAAAAAATAATTCTTAAGTGAAATAACTTGTGTTTACGTTACATTTTCTTTTTTCGTTTTTAATTTTTTTTAAAAAAACATTGTTAAGTACATTTTAAACTTATACTTTTCATTGCTTTACTTAATCTTAAGCTCCTTGCAAAGTTATTAAATGAAAAAAATTATGTGTACGTAGCCGCGGCTACAAATTTAAAAAAGATATTAAAAAATTAGACTTTATTTCTGTATTTTTTATCATGGCAAGGCATTTAATTCAGGATAACGATCCGAATATCAAGATTAAGATTCGATTTATATTCGAATATTTTCAAGTAAACTTATTCAAAAATGATCGAGGGAAATTTATTTCAATACTCTTTGAAGAACTGAAATTAGTTTTTAAAAAATTTTAAACAACTGTTTTACTAGAAAGGAAAAAGAAGAGAAAAAATTACTATTGCATAACAAGACCTCTTTCTCTTTTTTAAATATCATTTTCAAAGATAATTCTTAAACGTTGATGATGATGTTGTATCAGTATTAATACAGAAAGGGGATGCAGTGGCTTCTGAGGGTAAAGACCCCTGAAAACCCGAAGGTGGAAGTCTGAATTCTAGCTTATGACACACACCACATGACATGACTTGCCCAACCCCTTTTTACTGGAATAGGCGGCTCATTCACACATCTCACAGAAAGAACACAAGGGAAGAACAACCATGTTCGAACCAGAACGCCAGGATCGCGTGAAAGATGCGCTAACCCTAAAACCCAGGACACCGGCTCTTGAATCTTAAACATCCCTTTTTAATAATCATATAAACGGTTTTTTCAATTTCTATAAATTCTATTACAATAGCACAAACTTCATCTAAACACATTATTAACAAGCCTTTCACCAATACTAGAATTTCATCATACCTGTTCAAATTGATTGAACAATGAGAAAATATCAACAAAAGATTTCGATATTGAGAAAGGCATTTCTATAGAAATTTGTAATCACGGTTTAACGTCCACCGATTCTTTGAATAATCAGCCAACTAATTTTAAACAATTTCGGCTTCAGTCTAAACGCGTACGCTTCAATAAATGTGAAAACAAATATAATTGGAATCCTGTTGACCATGCGGCTAACTTTCACCATGTGTTGCCTCAAGTCAAACAATGGCGTAAGGTTAACAATAGAATTTGCATAGAAGGAGGAAAGCTTTGCATAGAATATGTTTTCGAAACATAATTTCTTTGCCACACATTGTTTGACGAATAACCGCCAAGAAACTCGCAAGACCCTCGTTGCCATTACCCGGAACTTTAATATTATGCTAATTAGCAACCGATCGCACTATTCAAAAATAGGCCTGAATAGAGGCGGACCAGCCGGTCCTAACGACAAAGAAAGGGAAAGGGAAGGGTGGAAAAAAAATGGATGTAGAATTTTATTCCACGTTCCATTTGGATGATTCTGCACCCCTTTTGTAGTCGTTTCCCTCTTGGCACCACCTCCCCCAAAAGAGCTCCAGGACTGTTCATTGTCGTCGAAGCAGATACGTGCCGAAATACGGTCATTTAAAGCAGCAGTACAAGCCTAAAAAAACGTAACATCCAATAAAAGCGTTGGGAAAATGGAAAATGAAAGCAACAGAACGTGATATATTAGTTGTTCTCTAGAAGTTTTTAATTCAAAAAGAAATAAAAATAATTTAGGTATATAAGTTAAGAAAAATATAAACAAAAAAAATTCTATGAAAGCACTATTAAAAAATAGATTTTTATTAGTATAATAGAAAACTTATTTTTTAAAAATTCCATATAATTCACTTTTTTTAAATCTTTGCATAAAAATTAGAATAAATATTTCGGAATCTTGGAATCAATTTTAAAAATTCGCTACTAGATGGCATTGCAGATACAGAATCAAAATCAAATTAAATTAGTGATTAACTGTCAGAAAAGATTTGACAATATAGTTCACTGAGAATACACATGTATGCAAAATTTCAATTGTCTAATGGCAACAGGTAGTAAGTGAAAAATTGATTACACGTTTCTATTTTTTCAAACTTTTTAAATAAACATATTTAAAAAACAGCATTCAATATTCAAAGGAAAATTTAAGAATTAGAAAATAAATCATTGCTATTTAGAAGAGACTTAATTTTTTAAAAAGAAATGAAGAAAAAATACTGGTAAATAAGCTCACAAAATATGCCAAAATAAAATAGGTTCCTTAAGTTAAAGAAACGTTAAATTTAAAATCTTCGGCGTTGTAGAAAAGTAAAATATAATTAACTTAAAGAAGAATCAGACTTAAATTTTAATGGGTTTCGTCTCCTCGTCTGTTCTATCGCTGATATTCTTTTATCGGTTTTTCCCCCCATATATTTCCATACTATAATCTGATCTATCCTCAACTTCATCTTCACAAAAACAGTATGAATTTTGGATTCTTTCTTTTTCATAAATAGAATCCATAATTTAATGCAGATATATTATTTTAAAAGCACAATACAAATTTTAAAATTATAATACGCATAAATTATTATGTTCAAATAACGCGGATGGACAAACAGTTCGTCTTTTGAAGATTCATTCCAACATTGAACGCAGCTCTATAAATTTGGCACACAGATCACCTATTTAAATTCATTTCTCTAATTTTAGTTTTTGAATCATCACTTTGACGAATAGATAAGTCGATTATTGACAGACTTCATCGAAAATCTGGTACATATCTACATGATTTCTGGCAGTTTAAAGGCCTTATCACACGGCAAAGTATGTTCGGCACTTACCGTCAGCAAACAACAAGGAAAGTGACGTACGTCACTTCAAAGTTTCACATGATTGGTTGAATTTCGTTTGCGGACAGTATTTCCGACAACATTTTCGAACTGGTTCGATAAAGTTGTCGATTATGAAACTTGCTTGACCGGTTTATGAGGGTAGAAACGGAAAAGTGCAGGAGAAATTTCACCGTATGATAGGGCCTTAAGGCCTTATCACACGGCAAAATATCTTCGGCACTTACCATCAGCAAACGTCAAGGAAAGTGACGTCACTTCAAAGTTTCACATGATTGGTTGAATTTCGTTTGCGGATAATATTTCCGACAACCTTTTCGAGCTGGTTCGAAAAAGTTGTCGATTATGAAATTTGCTTGACCGGTTTTTGAGGGTAGAAACGGAAAAGTGCTGACGAAATTTCACCGTGTGATAAGGCCTTTAAGTTAACATGCTCACATGAACAAGAGTCAAACAGAAAGACTGATATACCATAGACGGATATGGTATCTAAAGATTCTTTGAAATCTCGCAGACCAATTTTTATAATTTATAATATTTTATTCTCATTATTTTCTGTATATATGAAAGAAAGTAAAGAAAAAAAATAATGCGAGGTACGAATTATTTTAATATAATAACACTTCCACCTGGTCAGGGATTATTTTTAAGACACTTTAAAGAATGTATTAAAAAAGTAGCATTTCTTTATTCACTAAAATTGTCAATCGTTCATCAATCCTCATAATAAATATTTCTCGTGGGAAAAAAATACTTATAATATTTTCACGATATTGCATCGTATTTAGAATATCGAATTTTAGTTATAATCTAATATTATTAGAGTAGAATAATTTGTCTATATCCCTTCCCTATATTCCAATATTAAAATATTGAAATATATACTTAATTGCCACTCTCGCTATTGTTTAACAACCGATTCAAAAACTCTCCACACATTTACGCATGTGTTAGGATGGGCTGAATTCTTCAAAATAGGGATGAGAGGAAATATGAAAGGAAGAGGCACTTACATTTAACAGCAAAATAAATTCAGATTACTCGTAGGCTGAATTAAAATAACAAGGCCAGACAGATTCACGATAATATTCAAACAACACGATATTCACATACGAAAGAAGAAAATTAACAAAAAAGTATCTAATAGGGTGAAAATCTTGTTCAAAGAAATGAAGAATTCTGTAAATGCGCTCACGCTTACGCGTCTCTCCCCTTAATGAGATAGAATCGTTGAAAAATGGTCGTTTCAGAATACTGAAACGAACAATATTATATTATGTAAATTAAAGAATTAATGCTTAAAATGCGAGTAGTAAAAATGTCAGAAAATTATTTTCATTTTCATTTCATTGAATTTAAAAATAAAACATATAATATTTAGTTTCAAATTTGTTTATATTCGACTAAGGGTCTAGGAATATGTAAGAATGTATACATTTTTTTCCCTGCCTAGGGGCATGAAATAGCTTCTAATTGACTCTGATTAAGACAAAATTGCATACACAAATACTTAAAAAGAAAAGCAGAAGATGGAAAATGTTAATTCTCATGAACAGATGACACACTAAAAGAGAAATTCCTCCCAACAAAGCAAAGTAAGAAAAAGCAATCATCCACACACACATTAATAACATGTCTCTTTCATCGAGAGAAATAATATTTTATTAACTGATTTATGCGTCCAAATCCCCATACTGACTAACAAAAGAAGAAGGAATAAAAAAAAAACACTTTTAAATACAATGTATCGAAATATATCACAGGGGACATATGTAGTAGCTAGAGTGGGCTTTTCCACTGTCGCGAACACGTCCCTACGGTAGGCATGACAACACAATTAGCCTTCAGGGAGAATTTAAAATACTCTAGCTGACTGCCCCCTCCACATCCCTCGTCTCTTCCACAAAGGACTGACAGGATTGGGGGGTGGCGCTTCCTTATTTTTGCAGCTCCCGCTCTCTTTTAACTTAATAAATAACCCCTCAAGTCTCTAGAAAGGATGCCTACTTAACTTATTAATCCCCTTAATCTAGGCAACCGTGATTAATTTGCAGTTACTTGAGAGATCTCGGGCTGCTCATCTTTTCCAACTTTTCCAGGAAGTTTTGTGCCGACAAAAGTTTTCGGGATTTGGCAAGGTGGAAAATTTTCAGCGCCGGTGGATATCAGCCTGCTGGCTGTGAACTTGTTTCCTTTCATTAATTTGGATAGATCTTTCGAGAATTATTTTGATACAAGGATCTCCTCTTTAACTTCTTGGCTCCAGTCACGGAAGATAAAAGGGAAGACAAGCTTGATAGAGAGGTTTTAATGTGAATCAACCGTGATTGATTATGAATTCCAAGCTGATAATTTGCGCTGTGGATGCTTTTAAATGGAGAATAGATTAATTCCTTTGATCGGTATCAAAAAAGTTTTTTTTGCAGATGGTTATCTCAGTCCAAAAACTCTTGCAAGGTGCGGTATTACTTTCTTTCAGTAATTTGATTTTCAAAGGATGGATCAGATTTATTGAATAACAGCTGCTTTGAAGGCAATCAGCAAAACCAATAGCTTACCTCTGAATTTTGAGCCTTTATACAGGTACTGGTCAATGAATCAGAAATATTGATTCCTTCTTTTGTTAGATACCTAACAACACAATATTAATTATTTTAATAATTAAAATAGTGCTTGTTATACACTAATTAACTAAATATTTCGGTACTGCCATCTTGTGCAACTTAGCTGGTTCCTGCAATTTTGCATAACTTTCTTGTTATTTATATTTACATAATTGTTCATGGGTTTATAATACACTGACCAAAACTTAGTGAAAAGCATCATGATATCGCTGTTAAAAAGATTATAATAAAATTTCATTTGGGGAAATCCACTAGATGATATTTATTCTTATCACCAATTGATGCCAAGTCGCCAAATGCGCAAGAAAGCTGTTAATGAACACAATGAAGCGAATTTGCATTTCAACTAGATACACAGATTTATTAAAATTTTATTTTCTAATATCTTTAACGTCTTCTGTTTCAGAATTCTAGTAATTGAATCCCTGAAAGTGAAATTGGTTTGTCACTAAAAATGCAAAATGTTCGATTTTGGAAATAAGCACTAAATTAGATTTCAAAGGATTGTATGTTTCGAAATATATTTTAGAGCCTCAACCAACAAATAGATATAAATAATGATTTCAAATTTTAGGGAAAAAAGATACTTTGTTCACATGAAAATATAAAGCTTTTCGACACATGACCTTTTGCGCAAAAGAATGACAAAAAATTCAAGCTTTCTATTAAATCAGAATTTAAAAGCAACAATGGGATAGTACGTATAGAGTAAGAATTAAAAAAAATTAAATCGATTAACCGGTTATAAATTTTGTTCATTTCGTATTTTCAGTGATATTGTGTTATTTTAATATTTTTAGAATTTTAAAATTAAATCAATTAACTGATAATCAAATTTTGAAAATATTAAAATAACACACTGCCACGGAGAATACACAAGTGAATAAAGTTTTAAAATTCTATTCCACTAAAATGGAAAGAAATATCTATTATGTAATTTCATCTCTCCAAAATGAAACAAGTAGAGCTTAATAAAAGTGTGTAAAAAGAACATCATGATGATAAAGGTTTTTATCTTTTACAATTCCTTCCAGATTATGACCTTTACACATAAACTTGCGATATCTAAACTTTTTTAGAAACAGAAGAAAACACGTCATCTTGTCTTACGTTTTTGACGAGCTATCTTTTATTCGAACATTCGACGATATTCAAAAAGGTATGAAAGACTACATCAAACTGTGAATTGATTTATTTCAAATATAGAAAGGTGAAAGAAAGGAAAAAACTAGATTTTTAAACTTAATGGTTTTTCATGAGAGATTAATTAACTTTTTTTACTGCTCATTTGCATGAATAATGGTACTTAATTGGGGAAAGGGGGAAAAAAATCAAAGATTAAAGCAATATATTTCATCTGTGGAAGATTAAAATCATTATTCCTATTCAAAAGATAGAAAATTTTTTGAAAAAAGATCTAGCTAAGAAGCTGAGGGTATTTTACTGAAAATTAATACTTTCCATATTTTATGCAGAGAATTGAAAGTACCTGAGATTTTTTTATTTTTATTTTTCTTAGGTGCACAAAGAAAAATCAATTGGTTTGCAACTTACAGTTTTTCTACAGTTTATTTATTCGTAACAAGTATTTTTATTTTATTTATTTCACTTTATTTTTATTGTTTTTTTTTTTAACTCTGAAGAAGAATTGTGGAATTATTTTCCAACTCAACCAAAGCCATCTATTCAAAAGAAGAAAAAATTTAAATAAAATTTAAGCAATTAAATTAGTTCTCCCTTGGCGCTCAAAATTAGATAAAAAAAGGGATAAAAAGGGGGGGGGATAAAAAGAATATTTTTGTTTTCTCCATAACGCCAAATACTTTCTCCATACTTTCCAAAATCAGAGAAGAAAATAAAGTTTTGAATTTTTAAGTAAAAACTGAATAGGAAGAAAAAAAATATTCACAAATAAATAATTGAGAAATGAAACATAAATCATAAGAATATGGATATAAATAGAAAAACTTCAGAAAACGATTTTTTAAAAATAAAGATTTTAATTTTAAATGGAAAAAAATATAAATAAATAAATGAACAAAGAAATGTAACTTAAAAGAATATGGATTTAAATACAAACACTTCAGCAAACGTTTTTCAGAATAAAGATTTTAATTTAAGAGAGGTGAACAGAACAATAAAATAAAAATGAAACAAAGCTTAAAAGTATTTAGCACAAATACAGAAAATTTTGTATAAGAAAAATTTTAAAACATTTTTGTTTAAATGTTTATTGGAAATATATTTAAAACTAACTGAAAAATTTTTTCTCTCCTATGCAACAGAATTTTTATTATTTTACATTAAAAAAATTATATTCTTGCAAACAATACACAACCAAGACAGAATTTTTATTATTTTACTTTTAAAAATTATCTCTGCAAATAATACGCAACCAAAATAGAATTTTTATTTTTAAAAAATAATATCTCTACAAACGATATGCAACCAAAACAGATTTTTTATTATTTTACTAAAAAAAAATAATACGTTTGCAAACGATACGCAAAGCATGATGAGTAAGCCCAGAAACAAAAACCGCCGAAGAGGGAAAGAAAGGGAAAAAAAGTGTAGAGAGGATTGTGTTTCAAGTGACCATGCAAATGAGAGACCTGTAATTTCTCTGAAACCAATTAAGTGCCATAAAAAAAATTCAATGCAGTAGACTCCCCGTCTTTAGTAGGGTTTCTTGTATCCAGTGTCCAATAATTAGCATGCAATATTTCTTTACTGATAACATATAACGAAACTTTTCGAATGCAGGCAGCTTCATATGATATGTCGATAATTATTACTTAAGGTATAATATTTAATGAAATAGCGCAATACAATACCAATGCTGCATAAAGAAAATTATTCACGAGAGAAATGGATTAGAAATCTTGTTCTTTAATTTATAATATACATTAGATAAATAGATTATAGAAAGCACTTTCTTTTGGCTTTGAGTGTTTATTATATAACTAAATTTTATATCAAAGGCAAAATATTATTTAAGTAAATATTATATAAGTAAAATATGAATTTTTCAAAAGAAGCACTTCTCCTTCCCCTTTTTGTTTAAAGTTTTTGTCATGAAAGGTTATATATGATTAATAACTGAAAGATAAAAGTAAATGTTTTTTCACTAAATTTGCAATTTTAAAAAAGGCAAAAAGCACCATGTATGTTAATAAAATTGACTATCTTAAAAAGTTCTATTACATTACTACATTTTTATCAATGTATTTATATAAACTATTTTTTTTAAAATTTTTAGCTATGATATAAAAAGCCGAATCACAGATATATAAGTAATTATTATTGATTTTTCTTTTATTATCATTTATTATTTTATTTGCGTTTATAGCTTAGAATATAAATGTTTTAAGCAGTTAATACAAAATTCATGCAATTTACGTTTTTTCAATTAATTTTAAACAACTCTGAAAACCAGCTGAAATCTTTCGTTTCAAATATCCAGGCTTAGAAATTATATCATTAATGAATTATTGTAAGCCTTAATAGTAATTAATTGTTGTAAAAATTAATCAATTTGCCGTTATCCAAATATTTGATTCATTATTCGCCCAAACATTTCTTTATTAATCAGTGTAAAGAAATTTTATTTTTTAATTGTTTTAAAAAAAAAGTAAAGGTCTCCTCTTACAAGTATTAGGAGTTGAAAGTTATATCATTATCAAAATATTTTAAGCATATTAAACAATTCATTATTTATCATTATCAAATATTCAATCTGTTATTTGCATAAATATTTGTTTATTAATTAGTTTCATGAGTTCTCTAAAATTTATTCAACCCATTAAGTAAATTGTGGTATTTTCTTTCATTTAATTTATAACTATTACAAATAACAACAACAAAAAAAAATCCCTTCTTAGTTCAAAAAATGTATGCCCTCTCAATGGGTATTAAAATCGACTTAAACCTTTGCACACGGAAAAGTAATTCAATGCATAATTATTCATCTAATACAAAGCTTATTTCACTTGAAAAAAAAAAAAAAACACGTATATATGTTTTAAGTTGAATTTCCCCGGAAAATTAATCTACAATTTCTTAGCATTCAGCAGGTATTTTCATCAATCAAAAGTTTATAAAAGTTTAAGCAAAACTTCAACATGATGCACCGTCTTGAATGGTGAGTGAGAGGCACCATCCGAGTGCAAATGGCTAAATTGAAATTTGTTGAAAGAACTGCTAAAGACAACGCCAAAGAATCACATATTCACTCACACACACACACACAAAAAGAGAACATCGGTTTAAAAAAAATGAAGCTTTCCACTTTGAGCAATGGGCAAGGTATTCTCCAGTGAACAAAGCAAATGTTATTTCAAGTGCTCCCAACTTTCAACGAACTACCCAGGAACGGCATTTTAAAAGATGTTCACAAAAGAAAACTTTTATTCCTCCGGGTATATAAGGTTTTAAGAATGCCTCTGCTGACTTTTGTACCAGCATCGATTCCAGGAGGGTTACGACTACCACTTGCAGACGTGCTCTTCTGACAGAAATCCCCAAGGAATCTGCTTTACTAACTGTAACTGCATTACAGCAAGTGTAGACGTGACCGGTAGGCTGGATGGGCGCGAAACTCTCGGCCAGCATTAATTCCCGTGAATGGAGCAGTTTGGGTATGAAAAATGTTACTGGTTAACTTTTAATGGTCCCGCCGAGACAATTAAGGGGGATCTCGAAAGTGGGAGATGACCACAGAGGTTGCAACAGGAGAAAGAATTAGTCTAACATACTGGCAAGGATAATGAGAGCGTTTCACACATTTTTGTCTTAATAATCTTTAAAACTTGCAGGAAACATTTTTTTAAAAATCCATATAACATTTTTTTTTTCTTTTCCTACCTTATGTGTTCTCATAAAATTACGTGCGGGAATGATTTCTGAAAGAGGAAATCATTTATTATAAAGTGGATAAAGAAAGAGTCTTACAATAATTAAGACGCGTTTATCTTAGCCAAAAGTTAGTCTTATTTTTAAATATAGACACGGTCACTTAAAATGGCAAAAGTTTTTATACTTATTTTATAACAAGTTCAGCAGCGATACCGCTTGTCAAGATGTTATTTTATTGGTTAGATATATTGTCGCATACTAGCTGATGACTCGGTTACCTAATGGTTAGGACAGTTTACCAAGCCAAAGATCAGAGTTCAAATCCAAGAATGATTATATTTAAAGTTATTTAATTTACATGCAAGTTATAAGAAACGTTAAATCAACTTAAAATAATTGATCAGCGAACTTATCACAGGAGAAAAAAACACTAACTGGTATCATATCTCCATCTTCGATTTCGATATATGTCAGGCAATAATATATAATCTATAGTAAATATAAGATAATATATATCAGATTTAAGATTCAATTATTTAAAAAAAACTAGTATGTGTGTGTATGTTTATAACACTTTACAAGGCAGACTGTCTGAATTAGAGATACTATTTGGCACAAATGCATTTTGAAGGTTGAAATATATATCATACAGTTTTTTAATTTTAATTTATTAAAAATTAAGGAAGATTGTTACGATTTTCCGAGACAATTTTTGTGCAATAATATTTTAAAATTATATTAGCTCTTTGTTGAAATAACCATGAACATTAAGTTGTGCAAAAGAGATTAAATTGGAATTAAACATAATCTATATTTCATGTAAACCAGCTTGTATCTAAAGTAGGCTACTTTTAAAAACAATTATATTTGATTAAGCTACAATTAGACTATTTTCAACTTATTTTTAAACATAACTCTTAATTGTGCATTTAAAATGTATAATTTATTATTTTAATTCTAATAAATATAACCTCATCTCTAGCTTTTGTTAAAAAACCCCATTCACCTGCATAACAAAATATATATAATACGGTGCAATATTCAAATTATCATATCATATAGGATCGAACAACATCGTAGAACATTTGGTATTATTAAGAATTTTGTCTCTTTTCCCAAAGTCTTCGCACTCTTTTGCTAGCGTTATTATAACATTTTATAACCTAATGAGTATTTCTCACAAACTGTGATTATCTCTACTATATAGGGCTGATGTTCTACATCCCCACTGTTTCAATATAATATATATTCTAACAGAAGCGAGCAGTTAATACTGTTGGCACATCGCCCAAAGCTGATCAATTTGCATTTACGGCCTCCAATCATAGTAATATAATTCCTCATTGTAAGATCCGGCATGTCTATCCCTTACTGATATAATATACAATAAAAGTTCAATAGCTTGAATTTCATGTAACTCATTACAGTGAAGAGAGGGGAGGGGATTAACCAGATTCAAAAATCTTACAGATGATGGTTTATTAAAATTGCTATCTTGAGTAATAATTTCTTAATGTTCTTAAAAAGACAAGGATATCAAAACTATCATTTTCCAAAGAACAAACAAAAGAGAAACTTTAAAATTAAGTGACATGACGCGGGTAACGAATCTCAAGGTCATATCTTCTTTCTTACTTTTAGCCTTTAACAAAAACTCAGTTCGTCGCAAAGGGCGCCAGAGGTATGGTATTTTTTCATAATATTCGGGTTGAAAAGTGATATGATAGCAGCTAGCTTTATTTCAGTGGCGTTTATATCCATTTACTCACAAAGCGCAATGGCAGTATAAAATTATATTAATATCGCTCTGTTTATCTTAAGTTCTCTGCCATGGCTTGCACAAGTGGTTTGTACTATCTTATTAGATGGCATTTTTTTTTTTTTTTTTGCTTTTCATAATAGCTGAGAAGAGGTCGTCAATTAGAAAGAAGTTGTGAATCATAGGCGATTCATGCGGTAGTCAATGCGTTAAATGGGAGTATGGTACTGATTATTTCTTAAAGAAATAATAATTTTGCAAATAATATCAGTGCTAACCAATAAAAAAAACATTACATTATTAAATGATGTTTCATGAGCTTTTTTTTTTCAAACAATAATTTCACTAATTTTCACGTAACGAATTTCTTCAAATTTAACTTGATTGATGTAGCCACTGGTAACTCACGCGGGCGGCAGCTTAAGAGTTAAATGCAAGTTTGGCACTGGTTGTTTCTCATAGAAAGAAACAATATTTTTGTAACCAATAAAAACACATACAAAGTATTATTAAATGATATTCCATATTCTTTTCCTTTCAAACAAATTCACAAAGATTCCCGCAACAAATCTGTTTAAATTTAATTTGATTGATAATAGCTACTAATAACATAACGACAATTTAAAAAAAAATAAATTATAATCTCCATACATTAAAAGTGAATGAACCTGCTTCATTACCACTAATGTACGCTAATAACATTCGTTAAATTTTATGGAGCCATTACCCGAATCTTCTAACACAAAACCCACCTCTGTATTTAAGAAGAAACTCAGAACTTTGTTTCTTGGCCCTCAACGAGGTCTACTGGGAAATGTTTGGTCCCTCATCCCGGCCAGAAACACAGAAGCAGCTGTCCAAATAACAGTGGAGAATGATTTCAGCCGGAGCGGGTGAGAAAATGTCTTCATTCCGATGGTCATTATCCCACACGCGGATCTTTCAACACCCTTCCCCTTCACCCATCCCCCTCACCACCGCCAGGAACCCAATACTCATCGAAGTTCTCGTTTTCTTCAGCAGCGAATAGCACGATATTGTATTTCAGGGGTGAAAATTGCAAAGTGCGTTTTTGTTCTTGAGATTGGGGGGGGGGGTAATGTAGAAAAGATGAGGAGAGAATTTTTTCGGAGGGGATAACGATTTTACTACCCCAATTCTTTCTTTTAGATATATATATTTTTTATCTTTCTTCCAGCAGCGGCTGACATCAAAAGCATATTCAAGCATGCCGAGGAAAAGTGCTTCGAATTCCACTCCACTCTCAAATACTACTTTATTTTGTTACCAGATACAAAGTGTCTAAATTTTAGAGTTAAGGGGCAATGATGTTAGGGTACGGGGGCAATCCAGACAAAATGTTTTACTTTAATGGTTAACCAGCAATCGTTAACAGATAAATCATAGTCAAAGTAAATCATAACATGAGATTTTGTTGAATTGAAAAACCGAAGGGAAAAGTTTCATCAAAATTTTCTTGCATACTCTCCAAATTTTTATCCCCCCCCCCCAACCCGCATAAAATTTGCGGATCTTGTATAAGGCTGCGAATATTTTGCATGGTGATGAACTGTAGTTACGAAATATAAATCTTTGGTGTGACTATAGCATTTTTACTGAATCTATCATGGGAATATATATTCTGGGCACCTTTTCCCCCCAATCGATTAATAAAAAAATTTGACACAGAATGACAATCATAGTTACAAAATAGCAACCCGAATTTATTGATTTAAGTCATTGCGTTTACATGTATTTAAAAATATAGACCAACAGATTGTCAACTGTTAACAGATTTAGTTAAAATAATTAGGAGTCTTTATGTTTTAGATGCGAAATCTGGGCATCAAATTTTATCTACTTGGCTCTTTGCGTTTTGTAGTTATCGATTTTTTTTACAAGAACATATATATTTACTGGGAGCAGATTTCGTACAAAATTTAACAGATTAGTACAAATTCGGTCGTAAATCTATATACCAAATTTCATCTGTCTGAAGCATTTTTGAAATATCGGGATAACAGAGAAACAGACAGCTATGTCACGAAATGGGCTTTTTCGACTCATGGAGGTCCAAAAACTTGGAGATTCGTTCAAAATCTCGAGTTCAAATCATTCGATGATTACAATACTTTATGCAGTTCTTTCTTTGTATATAACTCATGAACGTTTTTTAAAGTTTATTAGTTGCACTATAATAAATGTGAATAAAAGTCAAAATAAGGGAAAAATACGTTAGAAAATAATAAAACTTTTAGAAATATCGAAATTTGATGTCAATTATTTAACAAAATACTCACATCCAAACCTGTTTTCAAGGCATTTCCTGTTAAATTCACCAGAAACGCTTCATGTCGGCGCCAAACATAAGAAAGAACACAAAAGAAAAAGCTATTCGGTGACTATCCTGGCGCATCCTGCTCCCCCTTCGCATAATCTCCACTCCAACCACAAAGCACCGCCTGAAGAGGTGCATTAAATTACAACAATGAGGTATCAAAACGGACTGCAAACGGGCCTCACCGCTCTGCAGGTAATATTTATTCCGCGTGTTCTCGACAACCCGTTGTTTCGTTTCGCACCGGCGAGCACAGTTAGTTCCTCTGGCTTACTGCCACCCGAAAAAGAAAGAAAAAAAAAAACAAAAATGATTCCACCAAAACATTTCATTGGGAATTCACCACAAACTAAAGGTTGCGAGTTATTGATTAGAACAAATAATCTATATTCCTGTGATTATGAATCCTGTGGTTGGAGGCTATAATGATGGAACAGCCTTGTAAGCCTAGGGGGTTACCAGGTGCATCAATCATTGTAATTCCGCGAAAAATGTCCTCTGGATGAATTGTCAACTGGCATTTTTGTGGTTTAGTGGTGCAATATGATGAGGGGGTTGATGTTTCCGGAGCACGACAGAGTAACGCCTCTAATGCCGATGATAAATATTGCGGTTCATTGTTAAGTGGCGGTAAAGTTGAGTAAGTATGTCAGAATTTAGTAACGGAAAAGAATATTAATCACTAGCCTTAAGCAAACTAACATTTTTTGTGTAATTTTTCAGAAGAATTTCAGGGAAATATCAACATGGCTACAGGATTTCAATATCCACACCTTGTAACCACAAACGTACCCATGCTTTTAATCATAAATAATGGAGTTAATTGCTGGTCATGGACTTGTAGTAAAGATGGGGCATCACATCCATCAATTTACTTCATTCAGGAATTCAAAGGTATTAATAATTAGTGGGTTTCTGTTAGGCATCCAAAGATTGTTGATTTTTATTAATACGGTTTGTTAACTGAATAGCATGTTTCTGCTTTGAAAATGTAATTTTAAAAATATCGTTATTTTTAGAATCCAGATTAAGGATTTTATGATCATTTGAGTTTGAGTAGACTTATCAGACAATCTGATAACAATATGAAGATAAATATATGAACATTTGTTGATCAAAGTGATCAATGAGCAAAAGTCTGATTTATCGTCAAAGGCGCGGGGGAGGGGCTGAGGTAGATTATTTTCTAGCACCCGTTTGCGTTTCATGAGAAGGAAAACTGGGGAAGTATCAACAAATTGACCGTGATAAACAACATCTTGTTTCAACTCAGATCGAATAATCAATTTCTGAATAAAGCTTACCAAGACGATTGAATCATGTTCAGCCCCAGCCCTTTGTATTCTGGGCTATACCTGTCATGTGCGTTTATTAGTTTAATTACTGGAGAGCACATTAAAACTTTTTCATGCATTTAAAATCCCATTTAAATACTTAAATCTTTCTTGAAATGACTTAATAAAGAAAGTCAACAAATAAAATAACATGTCGAGATTGATGAAATGGAAAGTCCACAAATCATGATTAATTCAACTTAACTAAATCAGTCAACATTTTGTAATATGCCCCATCAGT
The DNA here is from genome assembly GCA_026543055.1 of Argiope trifasciata. Lineage (NCBI taxonomy): Eukaryota > Metazoa > Arthropoda > Arachnida > Araneae > Araneidae > Argiope > Argiope trifasciata. Next base: position 4,481,687 of record JAPMOQ010029835.1, read on the forward strand.
ACTAAAATTCTTAATAATGCTGGAACTGAGTTTTAAAATATATATTTTTCCACGACCTTTTAATTTTGAAAAGCAAGCGTGTGACGAGGTCAACAGACGAGCCATCACTCCCTTACAAGCATCACCAGACAAAAAAGAAGAAGAAAAAAAGTCGATACATTAATAAAAGAATTTAAAAAAACCTCGCTAACAATTTCTGGCATTGACAATAGAAAACAAACAGCCACATATACAAAATCAAACAAGTCATAGCAGACTCCAAAAATACATTGTTAAAATTACTCATTCAAACCAACACAAAGTTTATTGAGTAAATAGGTGACGCACGTACAGTAAATAAATCAACCCTGATATCAAGTAACCGGATCGAACAACGTTAACACTTCATTAGATCGTTCCCCTCTCACAACGGTTATCCGATCAATCTTTTAACCTACTTCGCAATGCATGTTCCCAGTAAAAACATTTCGGTTTCTTTTCGGCGAAAAAAACACCGCCCTTGAAAACGGTAGAACAAGAGCTCCCTTGTTTACTGAAATAGAAGAATCTATTTATGGAATTCATAATTCCGTTCGCTTTGTGCCACTTTATACCTCATTACGTCAGCTCTCGGGGAACCCCTCATGCGCGGCACAGCAGCTGGTAAATAAGAAATCGAATACGTCGTTAACGTCAGCAGGGCGCAATAAAAAGCCGTCGCTAACTGCGGCCCTTTCCGAAACTGGTACACATGCTAAGAAACCCACAACAAGAACTCGGTATTTAGCCATGTAAATCATCGGGAGGCTAGGGTAGGAGGCCTTTGAATGGATCTCAATGGGCACAAAGGGTCCCACTGTTACGGAATCGGTAGAGGCTTATCCCCTGCGGAGACGGTATCAATCGGAGCAGTTCTCAAACATAATAACAGACGCACAAAAGGTATTTTGAGGATGGAGAACATATGCACAGGTTCGTTTTCTTCCCGCCAAGTCCGATCTTCAATATAAGAAGGGGAAAAAAAAAAAAAGGTGTTCCCAGACATTGAATGTGACGCACAAAAGGGACAAACTTCACTTTAAATCCACAAGTAAAATGCTTTAGGTTTTAGTTCTCGGAGAAACGGACAGATGGGTCAGAGAATTTTGACAGGTTGTCAACAGATTTATGGATGGTTTGTGGAGAAATGCGAAAATGATGTACACAGCTCCGTGGAAAGAGGATCGATCATCGTTTGTGTCGGAAATAATAATACAAAAGCACAATGCGGCCTGGCAGTTTTCAGACGCCTTCGAATCAAATGCGTGAAATGAATAAATGTATTTGATTCGTGCAAATTATTTATATAAAAGACTGGAAGAGGGAAGGGGAAGAAGGAAATGAGTAACATTAATAATCGGTTATTTCGATTATTAATTAAAACTGTATAGACAAAAAAATCACTACTAGCCTTGTAATTCCTAAGATTATTTGAGGAATTTCATTCAATTACCGAATACTGGAACGTTGTCGACCACGGCAAATCCTGTCGATACTGCTATTTCAGTGGTGGCTGGGTGGTCGGCTGTATACAAGAAGAAGTACTGGAACGTTACAGTTTCTCTTTCAATCACAAGCCCACCTTTCTTAAGGGGTTCAAAAGACTCCGCTTATCTAATGTATGTTCTAATGTATTTTGAGAAATCTCATTTTTTTTTCTTCACCCAAATCAATATTGGGGAGAATATCTAAGGAACAGTACATCTCGAATATTTAAATATTCAAACTTTTAAAAAATAGGATGAATTTCGCATGATCTCTAGCGTCCGCCGTAGTTATGTTGAACAACAACCGTATTGATAAAGTTAAATATTTCTTTTACTGATTTCAGGATTACTTTTTAAGGAAACAATAAAATAGAAGAAAATTAATTTTATATAAATGAATTTATAACAATACTCTAAGAATATAATGAAATACTTTTAAAAACTTCGGAAATTATAAGTTTTACAATAGACTTCGGTAATTGGCACTACACCAATCGGTCCCCTCTTGTAAGCGAATGTTTTCAGGAAAGAGAACAAGGAGCGTTAAAAGGAGAACCCATTACTGCGTACCGATTTCAGTTACCTTAGTACGAATCAAACAATTAAACTTCGAATTATATCTGAATAATTTTCTATATAATTCGATATAGTTCATTTGCATCATTATATATCGATCCTTATATTTCGTATTCTTATTTGCATGTTTTTATACATTATTATAAGAAAAATGATATTTGTACAATTTAACTCAAATATCTACAGTATGTTAATTTTTAATTTGATCCAGCTTAATGGATATTGCTTTTAACAACTCGATACAAAAGCCCTCCCCTGCCACCCAATTTTGTCTATACAGAAAATTTAGCAGACGGGTAGTCGGACAGACAACCAGAATCTGTTGGTTGCTCATGTTCGCAACAATGTTTAAATAATCATGAAAGTTATAATCACAAGAGAATTAATTATTTGTTTGCTGCACTATTTATTATTTTAATTATCTGATGTTATATATAATTTGAAATATTTAAAAACATTTTATACAGTTAAACACAGACTCGATTATTATCAATGCCTTAACCATTTTCTTTTCTCTCTCTCTCTTTTTATGAATTCCAACTAATCTAGCCCATTCATAAATTCGGAAGCCCTCAAGTTTTTAAATCCACCAGATTACTGTGAGCCTATTGTATTTATAAATGAAACAATATCCATTTCTATATACATATACCTTAACAACAGCTAACTGTAAATTCACTTCTTCTATGCAAAACAGACAGTCTTGTCATAAACGATACATAAAATTAAAATAATTTTTCTTCAAAACTCGTAAAAAATATTACAAAATTCAACCTGTCATCACGCAGCAACCTTATCTATTTCTTTGATGGTATATAACGTGCAAAAGATACCTTACTCCCATGCTGGTGGCCTCCTGCCAGCCGATAGGAGCTTCAAATAACTATTTAGTGTCCTCTAGACTGCATACAGACGATGTTATTATGTTATGAAAGAATAATTATTCTCAGAAAAATTATATCCAGATTCATGTATGAGGACACCTATATCAAACTTATCCAATGAACTCTTGTATATAGAAGATAAAAAAAATTTTTGTCCTTTTTTTGGTCAAGTTTCTATTTTGAAAATATTTTCTTAGATCAAGTGCATGGAAAAAAAACTGAAAGCAGTTCAGAAAAATCATGAATGCATTTCAAGAAAGTTGCTCATTACCTAATAATATTTTCTTACGTCAATTATAACAGCTTACGTTCTTACGTAAAAATAATGTTATTTAAAATATAAGGTTATACAATATTGCTATTTTTCTATCGTCTGCCACTTTATTTTTAAATAGAATGTATTACGAAAGTTAAATATAAATTTCTAATTCATTATTAATCTTTATTAAGTCTGCTATTTTATTTTTAAACGAAACGCATTACGAAAGCTTAGTAATAAATAAAGAATTTTATATATGAAAATAAAATTTTCATGTCCCCCACCCCCTTAGTACCCCATTGTGGAGCGAATGTCATCTTATTTTCAGATGAACTCAATATAAATAAAAAGTTAATTTTAATAACTGTCAGCATTTAAGAAAATCCTAACAGTCATTAGAACTTTTTAATCTATTGGATTTCTTCATGTTAATAAAAAATAAAGAAGCAGACAATAAGGAGATTTTATTTATTAAAAAATTGTCTTTTAATATAAAAATTACCCATTTAAATATGTTTATTTAATGACGTATTGGAATTTCGTAGACAGCTAATATGAAATATATTTTTACTTTATCAAATATATCAGTCACATAATTTTCCATCACTTATTTGATATGTAGTAATTTTAACATAATAAATATTAGAATAAGAAAAAAATTATTACATCATATTTTTGTTTATAGGTAAGGTTATAATAAAAATTTTCTGATATTAATTTTTGATTAATAAACAACGTAAAATTTTATTTCGAATGACGCAGGGTATATCAACTAATTGGAATTTTTAAACACAAATTTCATATTTTTAATATTGGGATATTTTGGTGACAAATTGAAAAGTATCTAAAAAAAGGATACTTAAATTGGAGTGTAATACTTATCAAGAAATTCGAAATTGGTTATTTACTGATTAGAATTTTAACACCGGTTTTCTAACATATAATTCCTTTACCACCGATATGAAGCTGCTCATTATAAAGTTTATCTTTTGTGGGCAAGTATTATTTGATTTAGAACTGACATTATGATGAGATTAATTAGTGAGAAAGCAAATGTTAACCTTGACCATTTCGGTTAAGATGACCATCCTCGGTATATCTTGAGTTAAATGACTTCAAACAGACTGATGTAGTTTTAAAGAGTATCAGAACACTGAAATGGTTCCATATCACATTAGTTTGTAAACTCTTAAATCAAGCTAACAGACACAAAGCATAGACAGAATCAGGTTTAACTTCACAAACATTTTGTTGTTGTTGAACTACGAATCACGGATCTCGCAACCATTCATCTTAAGGCCCAAATTCTACATAAAGAACATCAGAATTTCCTAAATTAATATAACTGGAAATTTGACAATACTGATCTAAAAGAATACAAACTATTCATTCATTAGTTCAAGTCGAAATATTTTCGATTAACAGACATCCCTATTGCAATTTCTTTACAAGAATTCTAACATCACAAATTACAACAGCGAAAATAGGAATGGGAAAAGAAAAACTTATCCCTCCCCCCCCAAAAAAAACACACAAATTCAACAAAAAATAAAAGAAAAGAAAGAAAGAGAGAAACAATTAATGCTACAAAAACCCTGAGCTGGCTCGTAGTCCTAATGATATCGAACAAGATCTATGCCCTTCGGTAATTTACAGAACAGTCCTTTCTCCACAGTTAATAACCCAACATCGCGCCAGAAGAGAGTGAACCAAAGAGAGGAACTAATGTTTCCATGGCATTTTCTCTGGTCAGTCCCCTGCTCGTCAAAATGATAAACAAAAAAAAAAAAAAAAAAAAAAAACCACCACTAACTGTGTTTTTTTTTTCCCCCTTGAATTCTTTCAGACACACTATGACTGTCCTAAGCCCTCTGCCAGCCATGGGGACGGGAAAGGATCTCACTACTTAAGCACGACGCCACGGATCAGATTTTCCACCTCATTAAAATGAGACGCCAGAATCTAGTTCCTTAATTTGGGCAGAAGTATTAAGGAGGGAAATGAGAAGAGACACATCTTCTTCTTCTTCTGTCAGAAGCAAAACAAACGGAGGAATATTTTGCTGTTTCCAGACCAACGAGCAGAATCAGGTCCTTAATTATTATTATTTTTTTTTACCTGCTCTCAAAGTTGAAACTTACATTTTTTTTTTCTTTTTTAAATTTCTGTATTGTTGTTTTCCCTTTCATTTAAAATATATATATATATATGTTGTTTTTGTTATTCAGAAACTGAAATGTTATCGCCAACAGTATATAAAACCTCTTGAACGAATTTTTTTTTGTGTGACTTTAAAACAGACAATTTTTAAACGTCACTGCATATATTTTGTATTTTTGAATTATCAGTCGTTTCAACTAAATATGTTCTTTATTAATAAAATGTAGCAGCAAATAAATATTAATAGCTATGATGAAAAGAAGTTTAGTCGAATACAGTTAATACATAGAAGCTAGGAATACTCTTTAAACCCCAATAATTCACAAAACGATGTGATGTCACCGGTATAATCATAAAATCAAAATTAATCGCTAGAAACAAAACAGATAGTTGCTGTCCGTGAAGCGATCTGCAGCGACAACACATTGATTGCCTTACAAATGTTCAGAATGCCTGCTCCAGTTGGAAATTCAACTGTAAAACGGGAAACGGTACTTCTAGCAGAATAAGTCGTATTTCCCAGCGTTTGATAAAGCAGGAATAGAGATTTATTGCACACTGTGTGGAAACCAACGTGCTGAAAAATTCAGAGATGGAAGTTTCATGGCTCCACTTTTCCTTCTCCTCTTCCGAAACCAGAATTTTTTTAAAAACCGATTTCAATTGGATTTCTATATTAGTATAAAAATACCTCTAAGTAGTTTTTACATGAATAAATATCAAAACTAATACAAAATTTAACTATGCACCACTTACAAGAGAGATGGTATCATTATTGTGTTTAAAAAATAACAAAACTTTTTTACGATAAAAATAACAAATTTTCTATTGTACATAGTGCAATATATATAATACAAAATTTTGAAAAGGGTGTTGATTTGCTAGTCTTTGAATTAACAGCAAAACTAATCTATATAATTATACGTTTTTCTAAAAAAAAAAATGTATATTGTTGGCAGACATAAGAAGTATAAGTAATTGTATGAATAGTTTGTAATACGAATTTTTGTTCTTGCAATAAAAATATTCAGAAGTTAAGAACATTAATTGTAAAAACTTCTTCAACCAACCTCATATCGGCAAGATTATATAAAAGCAAGTAAAAAAAAAAAAAAAAAAACCAAACCTATAAATAATGTTCTGAATTTTAAATGATTCTTGTTAAATAAACAGAACTTCGTATATGAAATGAAAATATAAAGTTTAAATTATTCTCGAAAAAACTGCAAAAGATAATTTATTGTATCATAAAAATACTATTGATTTTAATAATTCAATGTATACCATGCGGTATTACCGAATATTTAATTTTTCATTTATTTGATAAATTGTCCAATAATACATTTTTTTAAAAAAATCGAACTGCCTGCGATCCTTTATACCGTGAGTCTTGCGGTTTTATGTTCTGACTATCCGAAAATCCGTCTCCATAAATAACAATCAATAACTGAGCAAAAAAGAATTCGCACATGGAAATAGCGCAGTTAGTGAATTTCAATATTTTATTAAATGACTGAAGTACAAGATATCAATGTAATTTTCCTTATAAATGTAACAGATGCATCAATGTAATTATATTAAGTGTACTAAATTTTTGAAGCGGGAAAATTGTGAAGAACAGGTTCAGCATAACAGGAAACGCATTATTAAAAAAA
>JAPMOQ010029835.1:4488735-4539175 GCA_026543055.1 Argiope trifasciata
AGAAATGCATTATTAAAAAAATACAAGAAATGCATTATTAAAAAAAATACAAGAAATGCATTAAAAAAATACAAGAAATGCATTATTAGATGAAATTAAGGAAAGACAAATAATCTTTCTGATTTGCAACTGCGCATAACGCAAGCAAGATGCTACACACTTTTAAAATTGTTGATCGGGTTATGATACAATTTTACAATGCGAAAATGAAAATTAATTAATGAAAATTACATTGATATCTTGTACTTCGGTCATTAAATGGAATAAGCACAGTAAATACAAAATAAGCACTTGGTTAATAGGTTAAATTGTCAGACTTGCATTTCACTTTTAAAGAATAGTTGACTATTTGCATATTTTTGAGCCACAACATATACAAATATATCATGAAAATGTTAAGTTACTCTAAGAAGTAACACGATTTTCTATTTTTGTATATATAAGAAGGCGCTACCGTCGCAGATATTTTTTTTCCCCAACAGACTGCATGAAGACTTATGTTGGAGGGAAAAAAATTGTATTCAACAAACAGTAAATATTTACATGAAAAGATTTTAATATCTTTTTTAAAAGAAAAAAAAACTACTTTTAGAAGTTTATGTTAAGCAAAAATAATATATAATTAAAACAGAATTTTTATTTCCAGTTAATTATGCGTTTGCAGTTTTAAAAGGGGAAATGAATAGGATAATATATTACAGTTGAAAAATTAAAACAAGTAAAAAGTATTTCTTCCAAACACTGCAAACATTGCAGAATTCTCTGCATACAAAAAAAAAAAAAAAAAAAAACACAACAAAAAATATAAAAACAAAAAATATAAAAAAAAAAAAAAAAAAAGAAAAAAGGAGAAAGTTCTGAAAAAGAAAATGGCCGAAATCTATACAAATATTAATTTAATCTTAAATAAATAATTATCAATCCCCTCCCTCTACCCCATTTTTATAGTGTTTTAATTATTGGATGCTTTTGACTTTCAGTAAAAAGTTATAATATTTCTTTTCTTTCTTTAGAAATCATACGAATACAGGGAGTAATTATGTTCTCTGAATGCCAGAAAGGAAAACAAGCTTTCAATATTTGTTAAAGCTTACAAATAAGTTCTAAGGTTATTATTATTATTATTTTTTTTTTTTTTTTGCATCTAACAATTTTCTATGAAAGGTATTACGACTTTACATAAATAATGGAAGTAAAAAAATTCATCTACGAATATTTTTGATGAAAGACTAACTTCTTAAAAAAATAGATAATTGTATAAAACAAATTCTGAATTAATATGAAACAAAAGCTCTAAGTGACATAACAAGTACATAACACAATTTCTTTTCTTAATTTATCATTTGAATATCTTATGTTAACTACTTAATGATTTAAATATACTGCATTCCAAGAATCGGCGAAAAGAAAACATTCGATAAAAAGTTGTTTATAAATTTGTATCAATTAAAGAATGTAACAGCACATAACAGTTGTTTCAAACTACAAAAAACGAAATGTCTGTAGCAAAGAAAAACATTTTTTTACAACGCTGTGAAAAACGTTTGCTTTCTTGTTAATAATGAATCTGGCTTTTCATTGGGTAATTAAGCAATAAGAAAGCCATTTCAAAACAACACGCCGAAGTAGAAGTTTTCAGGGATTATGGGAAAAAAAAATTCTAATGGTGCATTTAAAAAAATTTATTATGAGTAAATAATAGTCACCCTAATCAATGCATGCAAACTAATCGAACAAATTGCCGTTAAATCAATTTTGAAATTAATATATGCACTTGCATATAGCTTTCAATAGTGAATTTGTAATAAATATTACAGCATTTGGCTCTAAAATGTGTAGATACGTGTAATTAATAGAACTAACTGTGGATCGGAGCAATAGCTGTCTAAGAACGCTAGGATGCGAATGGGTCGAAAGCTGGTGGATTAAAAGATTTTTTTTCCTTGTGAGATAAATAGATTTGTAAAAAATACAGTTCCTATCGATTACAAAATATTAGGATAATAAAAATATTTCATGAAATGCAATTAGTCAGTTCCTGCATGTTTCACTAAATTCAGCTTTGTATTAATATTTATGCACATTAAAACAATTGCTTTAAAAATAATTTGTATAATTTTGTTTCGTTATTATCATGAATTCTTGATTTACAATAAATAAATAAATAAATAACACATCCATTTTTAATACGCTGATGATAGAAAAAAATAGCATGTTGATAGAATTAAAAACATGTTCAAATATCAAACTGATGAACAAGAGGGACCTCATTTATTACAAGACGGACGTAATGTACAGCGTAGAAGGCATCAAAAACCTAAAATTAGCACTGAATAGATCAATACAGTATTTAATTTAATTTTAAAATGAAAATTTATCTTCCTTAGGCTTATAAGCGATGCTTAAAAAAAATTAACAGAAATACTATTTACATAATTTTAACGTCAGAAGAATTATTCTTTAAAAAAAATGAAGAATTTTACATTTCAGCTCTTATAAATCATTAAAAAAATAATAATATAAAAAAAAATCAAACTTTCTGTCCAAAGCATAAACATGATAATGTTTTAAACTTGAATTGCCTATCTTCCTTTTAGGTTAATTTTTTTTCTTTATTACATGCAATAGCAATATCATTTTATACAAAAAAAAAAAAATCGCCAATGCACAGGTGATTATAGATCTACTTATAAAAATAATGGAAACTATTGTATTAAAAACACATTTTTCAAAATTTATTAAAAGAAAAGAAAATTGTAAGAAAATAAATTGGTAATACTAAGAAAACACATTACTAATTGAATTTTAAAATGGTATAAAAATCAGCTCTGTACAATCATATGCTTTGAAGCTACAAGGGAGAATTATTTTTAAAAGTTACTTATTATGGAAATTTATTAATTAAGTAAATTAATAAAAATTATCAAAATTACATTTATTTAATTAAAAATTAATACATTTTAAAAACTAATTTAAAAAAAAAATCCCTTTTTTTTTTTTCAGAACACCCGCAATTTCAGAAGTACTATGTTTAATTTGGTAACTTTAGAACTTTTTTTAACGCTTTAACGACTATAAAACATTTTTAACTCTTTTTCTACATTTTTTGCGCCTCTTGAGCTATATATCATATTTTGCAGACTGGTTTATAGAATGGTTTATTGTTTATAATTATAAAAAATTATTAAAATTTATTTCGAGATTGAAAAGAAAGTTATATTTATCAAATAAAACACACTCGCAGATATTTTTTTCAAGCGATGCATATCAGTTTGAAATGTAGAATTTAGTAAAAGAACAAACATTCACGCAATCCTCAATATATCACATGACACTTATTTAGAAGGTCAATGACATGTATCTGTAAAACCACAAAATTCCGAAATATCCTACAAATATGTTACGAGAAAATAAATCAGCAGTAAAGTATATTACCTTTTCCAAGAAATGGGAGACATGGAACACACATCTTTTTTCCTTGATGCTATCATTTTTTGAAGCAGACTTTACAGGTAAAATTATATTTCACGAAGTTCTAATCTTGTAGAAAATTTATACAAATATTTAAACAGAATGTTCGAACTTGTGGGAAGTCATCATAAATCAAGTACCTGGTTCTTCGAAAAAGGAGGAGTATTTCGCTACATTTTTATTGGGTATTATTCGAATTTGATAATGCGCGTGTGCAAGAGAGAGGGATCTCTACTTTTCTATATTATTTTGTTTTCACTCTAAAGCATGATAGAGTCTCAGACTTTTGCAGAGCATTATCTTATATTTTAGAGTTTAGAGCAGGGCAAAGGATTTACGCTGTCACTAAATGCCGATATCAGTGACTAAGAGGCGATAGAAATAAGTGTCTGTTTCTCATTTCTTAAATTTTATTTAGTCACTAGTCGCCTTTGACGACCAGTTAATTTGTCAGGAATTTTGGCTTCCCTGATTGTTAAAACTATTAATATCGGATTCATTTATTTAAAATTGTACCTGTTTTTGCTGTGACTGAAATATAAGAATTTAATGAAATCAATTAACTTAATACTATTGCGCATGCAACTTAAAAATAATAATAATAAAAGTAAAAGTAAAATCCTGCTCAGGAATTGAAATAAAAGATTGGTTTCACTGAACATTAATTTTAGCGCTGGACTGGATTAATTATATCGATAAAGAATCGATACAAGTTAAGTATCAAATCAATATTGAAAAATTATAAAAATTAGAGGAATATCAGTAAGAAAGAGAATTTGGTATGAGGGAGTTTTATAGTTTTAAAATAATGCAAAAATTGTTTCATGCGGTTTCCTTGTTTAGCTTTCTACTTACTTATTTAGACTACGCCGGAGCCTAATCATAATTTTAGCAATAAAAAAAATTATATTAACGAAGAAAAGGATCAAAAATGGAATTTTCAGCTACGCTACTTTTAATACATATGTTATAACTAATATAAATTTTTGTATAATTTTATAGCCTTTTTTTGCAATAAAAATGCACTTATAAATTTCATCTTCACTAATTCGTTAATCTTCTATAATTTGATATCTGCTGGATTATCAACGAACTTTTCTAATTTAGAAATGAAAATTCTTCTGTTAATCCTACTACCAAAAATGTTCGCTAACTATAATTAATGAATTTGTCAATTCTTATTTTAGTATTTTAATGAATCTGTGTTTAGTGTATTTTTGTATCTCTTTGTATTCGTGTTTGCCCATGTGTGTCAACAGTAACTGTCAAAAATAAAAACGATGATGGCATTTCTTTGTAGACAAGTATTAATATATTTTTCATATCTACAGGAAAAGATAATTTGATATTTATAAAATCTGATGCGTAGGATTTTACACGGTGCTTAGAAGAAAAGTGCTTAGATATTTGAATTCTCAGTATATATCAAAAATATTAAACTTTCTGTCATATAAAGTATATGGAAAGCTGAAAGTTATAGATTAATGAATTTTTTCTACGAGATAGCATGTACGCTGCATTTTTCAAAGCTTTTTCATCAGAAAATATATACCTGAGCAACCTGCTAAACAGTATCGTAAACACAGTTACTTATTTTTATTACGATATAAACTTGTCATTTTCTTTTTGTCTATGGTATTTCAAACAATTGTTTTATTATTGAAAATATTTGCTTCCGTTTTTTATAAACATTTTAATTTTACACTTGTATTGACAGCATCAATAAACTTTATAGCAATAACAGAAACGATAACACAAGCTGAAAACAAATTCCATAAACAGATCGTATCGTTTCAAGTTATGGTCAAAGTTATTAATAAACTAAATCAAATTCAAAATGTGAAACAATCATGAATATACAAACTCCAAATTCGATCAAAGTGCTCATCATCTTATCATAATATATTCTTCCGAAAAATTTCAGCAAATTATGACCGAAAGACATAGTGGGGGGGGGGGGGGGGGGGGGGGGGGGGGTTGTGGGGAGGGGGGGTGTTGCTTGATAAGGACAAAACATAACTGAATAATGCAGAGAGCCAGTATTGACTTTCCCGCGGAAGAACATTCCCAAATTCCAGCATGAATCCCATTTATGAGAGAGAGTATCGATTAATGGTCACATAAGCCTATCATTTCGTCGTGTCTGCAATTTATTCTTTAATGATGAAGAACGAAATGAATGAAATCGAGACTAATAACTCATTATCGGATTCCTCCATCATTGCAATGACTTTAATGAAATTACGATTATTAGTCACTACCGATGTCGTTAATAATGGAGACGATCACTGGAGGATGGGGCATCATTACCAAAATACTAACGATGGAGCCACTGGAACTTAACAAAAGAAGGGGAAAAAATAAATGAATGAAGTTCTCATAAAAATACCAGATGGATTGGATTGGAAAGCTTGGATGACATCAAATTATTCCCAATGGACAAAACGATGGCTTCAGGTCTTTAAATTTTGTACACTTGTTATTAAAAAAGAAAACAAGATTTTTCAAAAAGCAAATAATAAGAGGCATAAGTTCCCCTTATTATTATTTTTTTTAATGCAAAGAAGAAAAGCTAGTTGAGAAAACAGATATAAGAGATAAAATAATCTGATTGAATTTATGATACAATACATATCTTATGGCAATTTCCTAATTTTAATATAAAAATTCTTCAATCTTATTCCATTTAGCTAGAGAAAAATAGTAATTATTGGGAAATTCACTTACTTTTGCTTCTATAATTTTTTTATTTTTATAAATCGTTTTAAAAAGAAAATTCTGCATTCAAGGTCCCATGAAAAATTTATGAACCGTTATTATATAACTTTAAACGAGAAATTCCTGTATTATATATTTCGTTTACCTCAGAAAATGCCTGTAATGATGCGAATCAAATTTTAATTTCAAATAAGGTTTTGCTTTTTAAGTTTATTTATATAGGCTTCTTTCCCGAAAAAAATCGCGATTTTACACACAAGAAACCACAATTTTTTTTACTGACTATTAGAGCCTTTTTTTTATCTGCTCTTATACTAACATTGTCACATAGCACCATCTCGGACACGATTTCACCATGGTAAAATTAAGCTTAAAATACAAGTAATGATAGATAAACTGTAAAATGAATAATGTTATAAAGAAGATTATTTCGAATAACAGGTTAAACTAAGTGCATTCGTGATTTTTAAAAATTTCAATTGAAAAAGATTGAAAACTATTCATATGTAATCAGCACGTGATTCGCATCTAAATATCTTTTCCCACAAAATACAATTTTATAAAAAACTGTCGAGTGAAGCACGGTGTTAGAAATATTTTAATAATAAAAAGTACAAAAAGAATATAATGTTAATTTGTTGCATTACATATATGTCACTCTGATTTAATACAGAAGACATTACGAGATTCATCAGCACACAAATGGATACGTGTATCCAGTACTGTACTAGTATATCTAGTATGTGAGTACTGGATCACTACCAGTACACACATGGATAAATAAAATTGATATTTTATTTATAAATTCTAAAGAATTTATAAACAGAAAACTGTAATAATTATTTATATTTGAGCTTTTTCGCTGCATTCACTTAATCAGTAATCATTTTCATTTATTTGAAAGTGGGAATTAGTTAAAACATGTATAATATCAAACGAATATGATGAGAAATAGCATTCATCATTGAAATCAAAACAGCAGTCAGGCAGCTTTAAAAATGGAACCGAAAAAATACGTCATCAAACTTGAAGCAATACTAACAGTATTTTGAAAAACAAAATGACTAATACCAATCATTATGCATTTTATTCTTGTTTACAATTTCGCATCTACAACTAATGTATAATTTCTTCAAAAACAAATACCTTTCATTTTCAATAAATTGTTTTTCTAACTTATAAAGCATTATAATTAAAGCTCCTTAACACTTATAATTTTCCTTTTATTAGCTCTTTAATCCGAGCTATTGAATAGCTAATATCTTTAATTCCTCAGGGATTCTGATGGTGGACAACTAGTGACTGAAACGTTTCGATGCAGTCTTATATTTGATGATAATTCATACTACGATATATGAATTAAATTTATCATGAAATATAAGCCTTAAATGCATAGTGGTGTAGATCTGCATCATATGTTTAAACCTCATATCTCTTTATGTAGCAACTTTTACATAGTTTTTTTTTATTTTATTTATTTATATTTTACCAAAATTATTCCATCTTTGCCGAACGCAACTGAAATCCTTGACAATTTATCCCTTTATCCGTGACAATATTCATTGTTGTGGCGCTGTCGGTCCAATTTCATTTCTATTAATTTATGAACTTCTATTACTTATATAATAAGTAATAAAAATATACTTTTAACCTTTAAAAATATTATTTTTGTATTTATTGCATTTCATTTCACTCATTTCCCAGTTAATATCAAATTTTATTCATTAAATACATTTCATGCATTTAAGGGTTAATATTAAGTTAGGTTTCGAGTTTAAAAATTATAATCATGAGTTACAAAACCAGTGAACATTGTTATTTCCGAAGATCAAGGCTTTCCGAAACAATTGAAAATAATAATATACATACAGCAGCGCACTTGGATGACGAGCGAACCGCAAATAATCAGAAGTTAAATACACTTTAATAGCTCTCGAGTTCCAACAACATAAAAAGAAATCTGGCTTCATCCCCTGAAGGTAATTCTTCAAGGAGGTCATCAGAAAGAGGAAAAGCGCAATTGTTCGGGCTTCCAGAATGATGATGATTTCGGACGTAACAGGAACATTTCAGAAACAAATCTTTTAAAAAAATCCATTCTATGAGGATCGAAATAGATCATGGTGGTGAAAAAAACCCAACTCGGGATCGAGATCTATGGGCGATTTTTTTCATATTTCCACCTTCTTTAACCTTCCCATTCCTCCAATGCACATTGTATGCCGAGGGGCGTAAGAGGGTATGCCCACATCCATCGCCCCTTGAAGCCCTCCTCCCCTTTTTTTTCCTTCCAACATCGTACTCATCACAATAGAGGCTAGGAGAGGATAGTCGGTGAAAAGTACCGATTAAGCAATCCGTGTTCCTAAGGCCTCAGATTTATTTAATGGCAGAAGGAAGACAGATTTCGCCAGGTTTATGTGGAAAACGCGGAATGCATGTGACAGCGAATAAATCTGGTTGACGTTCGCGGGAATATGAATTGCAGAGGTCCGGATAGAAAATGTCGCAGTTCCTATCCGCTGCCGCGTGATTCTTGCCATATGAGGGGGGAAAAAAAAGCGATGGAAATTTCATGATGCACGCACATCCAGTGATCACGAGGGAATTCCTTTTATAGATAAGTACCAGAATTTCCGCAAAGAGGAAATCTGGGGATGAGCTTTGTTTTAAGTATAAACATATCACGAATGGAATATCTCCATTGTCTTCTTATACAGCCAGATTCACGAAAAAAAAAAATTTTTTTTAAGGGCAGAAATGAACCTAGTTTTTGAAATCAGGGCCGAAACAGAACCTTGACATTTTTAGATCTTCTTATTCCCATCTATATTTTATACTAATTTATTTACTACAGAGAAAACAATACAGTGGGGCTCCTTAGAATGTAATTCCCGAACAAGAGCAATTTAGGACGTAATACGCCTTGTTCTTTATTTTGAAGAAGTGGAAGAATTGAATGATTCTACTTATTAAATGAAATCACTGTAACAATATCAGAGACATAAAAACAATCATAAAAATTTTTTTGAACACGTGCAATATCCCTACCCTCTTCCTTTATTATTTTTTAATATTTCATTTTTCTATTGATTTGCATGGGGGGGAAAAAAGTAGAATTCGCTCATTATTAACGTCACAGAATATTTTTTAAACGATGAAATAATGTCGCAAATAAGAATTGTTTAAGAAAATCTGCAATAAATATATAAAAATTGTAATTTTATAATATAAAGAAAAAAAAACATTTTATAAAAGTAAAATTATTTATAAAATTGAAAGTTTCCTATTATTTTAATGTATTTAAATTAATACAATAAAATAGTGTCTAAATAATAAGAAAATTAAGATTACCTATTTAACAAATTTTAAGTCGAATTCTGAAATTTGTTATTCATACTTTGATAATTTCTAAAACATATTCGGCAATATAAAAGAAATTTGAAAGATAAAACAATCTAAATAAAAAAAATCGTGGCTCCATTTTTTCAAAAACAAAATTCGAGACAATTGAACAGGTTTTCTTCGAATTTTTTCTTGCAAATATAATGAATGTTTTTGAAAAAGTATCATGCCCGTTAATTAAACAGTCAAATTTTTTATTAAAGCAAATAGTATATCGAAGTCCAAAATCACGTGGTAATTTAGAGAACAGAATTATCACCAAAATATGAGAATTCTTAAATAAGATTTATTTTATTTTATTGATGCTGAAAAATGTTTCTTTAATTTGAATATTGTTTCGAAGTTTCTTATTCCAGGCTTTTAGCTATTTAAAAATTGAATCAAAATTAACTCAACTATCTTCAGCAATTTGATGGAAATAAATATTCAAGGTTGAAAATGTTTGCTTTCAATCCTCTAAATCTTAAATAAACATATATTTAAGTTGCCATTCATAATGTTTAATAATTTTGTATCATTCTTTTAAAGTTGTTAATAATTTATAGGGAAAATGTTCTGTTATTTTTAAAAATCATTTGAGCAATCTAATCTTTCAAGAAATTAAAAATATTAAAACTCTTTTGTTATATTTTTATTAAAAATAAAATTGCAGATGATTAAAAAAGATTTTGCATTATATGATATTGTATATAAATTTGTATTTTAAATTAAAAATATTTTTAAAAAATCATTTACCCGTGCATGCGAGACGTACTTGAATTGCTGCTCATACAGATTAAAATATAAGTAAAGTTTTCCTTAAATCTCACGAAAATTTGATTCAACTGTTAAAACTTCATTAGTATAAAATACGAAAACTTCGTCTTAGGTATCAATGAGGATATCACATAGTGAATAAATAAACATACACAGATTTTTTTAAGCTTAATTTTTTAATGCAAATGGTTCTTATTTATTATAATGAATAAATAATGTTTTAGCTATTATCAGTTAATGATCACGATATTTCCAACTAATACACTGAGCTAACTTAATTATGGAAATTGTTAACCATCTTGAATTCCAACACAACATTGCTCAAACAAGCTTCTAAAAGTGAGCCTATTTAGTTACCCCTATTTGGCGACTGCGAAATCAGTGTGAAATTATTACCCTTGAAGATATGAAAGGTAGAATAATTCATTAAAATAACAAAAACAAGAATTTTAATACAAAGCATTTTTAATGATTTATCAATTTTTTAATAAATTCAAAACTAAAGATTGAGCGGAATTCTTTCAAAGTAGATTATTTCACACAAATTGCTTCAAAGGCACAAATTAAATTTATGTACAAAATCAAAAGAACTGAAAGATTTGTTATTAGCATAAAAGATAATAATAATTTTAAAAAAACCTGATAAACTGTAACATGAAAACTAAACTTGTACTTTAACAAGATTTGCAAAATAACAAAATAAACTTATTCCTACCCCAATGAAGTCAATTAATGCTCACGGGAAAACATCGTGTGCGGTAACAATTAATTTTGCATGTTGTAAAAAAATGTAAAAAAAAGGAAGAAAAAAAAAAGAACATTACAAAATAAAACATATCATAAGGTGACAAGCAATAATTTACATCAAACCAACAAGCATATATCGAAAAAAAAAAATGAGTGTATAACTATAATACCCATAAAATTTCTGTCTTGCGGAAATTACATAATATCGAAACTGCCATAATTTTTTTTTTTTGAAGTATATTTGCAGGGGTAAAGAAATCTTTTTTCCCCCGCTGCTGTATTTATACAACTGTGGTGGAGGGGAGAGAATCGTATAAAGAAACGAATGTGAAAAAATTAGAAATGGCAAAAGACAGAAGCTTAACAGCTGGGGAATTAAAGAGCGATATTTCATTAGCAACATCTGTCGTGATCACTGCAGCTTGAAACAACTGAATACCAGAATTCGATTTCGAACAAGAATCCGTAGTTCGGTGAACTAGTTCTACAGGATATTTGATTCCCCCTCTCCCTCCCTTCCCCCTTTTTTTGCGTCAGTTGTTCTCTTGAAAACAGCAATTCGATTTGAAGAAACCTCTGCCCTTCTCAATGATCGATTCCGGGTTACGACTACAGAGGATACCTGCTTTCAAAAAGGAGAAGAAAAAAAAAAAAAAAAAAAAAAAGGCTACCCAAGAACAGATGAAGAATTCGAATCCAATTTAGCATTCACTGGCAGAAAGCACTTAATTGTTCCAAGAAGCAGTGTTTGTGTAAGGTTAATTTTTCAAGGTAAGAATTTTTTATGTATGGATTCGAAAGAAATAATTGTAAACTAGGAACTTTTTTAAAAAATTCATTGTATAGTCATAATATTGAAATGACTTACAGGACTCTGAAGAATTTCAAACATAAAAAGGTAATAATAAAGAGCATTCAGTTTTCGGTGACTTCAAAAGAGCAATCCATTCAATAAATAAATTTCACTAAGCGATTTTTTTTCTCCTTCTTTTAATCTATTTTGAACTAAACAATCCTCTGCTGCTCAGACAGCAAACTACTTTTCTTTGAAAAATTATGAAATAAAACATAAAAGAAGATTGATTCATATATTTTCTGAAGCGAACTAATCGATTCACATAACTAATCGAATTAATATATTATAATTTCAAAATTTTAACAACAAAAGCATTAGTTGTCTCCAATTTCTGAATATATCATTAAGCGACTAAAAATAATAAGCACTCCAAGGAAATCTAATATATTAATTAATATATGAGGTCTCATTAATCATAGGATTAATTGATAGTTGGTTACTTCATTCTACAACCAACATGATATAATCACGAATTTTAATTTAAGAGTTCAAATCCTTGATTTTAAGTCATCAACAATAATAAAAGAATGTTGAAATTATGAAACTTCAAGCATTCAGAGTAAATGTGAATTATTTTTATCCACAAGTAATCAATTGCGCATTGCTTGCTTCACAATGGCTTTTTTGTTATTAATCGATTCATAAGATTTTTTCATTGGAATTTTTTTTACCACCAGCTGAATTTTGTTTCTAGCACCTTTCTGTACGAACTGCAAACTTAAACTCGCATATTGTCAGAGTGATTAATGATTCATCTTAGTACAGGTACTATGGAACTCCCTCGTGCAAAGCCACAGGAGCATAATTATGCGCTATTTCATGCAAACGTGTCAAGCATTAGAAAGCGCAGGATCGACATTAATGCACAACCAATGAACACACCCCCAGCGTTTAGACGTAATTATTAAAACACCAGTAGTGCAGGAATTTTATTAAGAAACATCACAGCTTCAACGGTATATCATTAAACAAAAACGATGAAATGGCCTTCACGGACTTTCAAAACTGAAAAAGGAACTGATTGAAAAGAGGGTGAGCAGAAAACTAATGCTTTCAATCCAGTCTTGAAAGGCGAACCCATTCTTTCAATGCACGGGAAAATGACTATCTTCTGGCTGCATTGGTAACCTCTACATTACTGGAGTAAATTAAAATCACTGCGCAACCGCCTACCAACAAAAAGTAAGACTCTTTTATAGAAAGCTTAAAGCCATGCTAAATAGATTACGCACCTTATTTCTTCAATCCAAGAATTTTTCTTTAAGTTCTTTAAGTACAAGAAGAACTTCGACACGTAAAAGTTCACTCCTTCCCACTTTTCTTTGAGGTTATCTTTAAAATTTCATTAATAATAAGATTTCCAAAGATGCTAACAATAATTCTTATATAAGAAATTAAAAATATGGTAATATGTTATCATTATCATCTAAAGATCATTGTCAGATCTATCGTCTATCTTGCAATTTAATATCTAAGATATATTCCCTTTATACCATACATTACAAAATAATTTCATGAGCAAATTCTTCTAATTTAAAACAAAGTTTTTAAATTAAAGTATTTAAATATTACTGTCAGCTCATCATTACTATAATATTTTAAATATCACTGTTAACTCTATCGTTTCTCTTGTAATTTAATATCTAGGTAATATTCATTTTATATGATATTTTTCCACATAAAATAATTTCATAAATAGATTAGATTTTGCTAATTTAAAAACAATATTTAATATATGTAAAGATCATTGTTAGCTCTACCGTCTCTCTTATAATTTAATATCTATATATATTTCTTTTATATTATATTTTACATAGTAAAATAATTTCATAAACAAAACAGGCCTTTCTAATTTAAAATCAAACATTTTTATTTTATTTTAAAAAACTCTCTTTTTATCGGGACAAGAAGTTCCTCAATTGTTAATTATGAAATTTTATTTTACTATTTATTTAATCGATATTTCACATATATGAATCCACTGCACTGTGGAAACTTTAATTCTTTCAGCAGCCGCTTTTTATTAAAAATAATTTATGCATATTTTATCAGAAACAATCTGAAGTGATTTTATTATAATTACGGAAATGTATAAAAAACTTCAATAGGGGCATTGCAAGAGATATTTTTCCACGTCCAACCCATTCATTTCATTCCATTTTTTGGAATGCCCAACGGAAAGAAAACCCCCTCTGCTTTTGTGAGAATTCTCCGCCCGCGGCAGCAACTGCTTTAGTATACCAGACCTTTAATACCCTATCATTAAACAAGCACACAGCCCAAGTCCGGTAGAATGTTTGAAGAACACGGAACCTGTGTTAAGTAATGGATTTAAAAAAAGTGCCATAAAAAGGCACCTTTCCCCTCTTTTCCAAACAAACCTCCTACACCTTAACTGTTTTTGTTCAAATCAACTGACCGCAATCCAGTATTCTTAGCTGTTAGATTAAAAAGATCTTGGCATAGTGGACTTTAAAAGAGGTTTGAATTACTATATGAAATTCTTGCATGTTATTATCATTTTCTTCTTGCTTTAATAAGGAAGGTAAATGTACACAAAGATTAGTTGGAGATGTAACTGATAGTTAAATCACAGCCCTGTGAAAGTTAACGAGCGTAGTTAAGGGAATAATTTAGGAAGATGGGTTTTCTATTTTAGTTGGGACAAAACTTCACAGCAATGAGAGTTGATTTCAAACCTAGATGAATTCCTATCCAACAAAGTGCAGGTCAAAAGCTAAGGATTCATTCATTTTCTATCCAAACTCAAAATCTTATGCATAAAAGATTAAAAATAAAGCAAATATTTATGACAAGTGAGAGCAATTAATCACAATGCTTTTTGAATTATTTAGAAACCAACTGTTCTAGTTAAGGGAAAATATTATGGGAAGTTTTAGCTGTGAATAAACTTTTATCGCGCTAGTTTAGACACAGACGTGGTGAAAATATCTTACGAAAACATGATAGATTATCAAATTACACGAAAAATATGTCAGCTTTTCGCACATTAATCACCTTATTAAGTGTGATCTATTCGAGATATCTTTGAAAAAGTTAGGAGAAAAGTCGGTTATTCGTCAGAAAATCAGTGCTGTTATCTAACACTGAAAAAACCCGTTTACTTATCGACATGAATATATAATTTCTTCTATTCGACTCTACTGGATAAAATAAGAAATTAAAAAAAATCCAAACAGAAAAGTTATATAAGATCCCGCCTACTTCATAAGCTACACAGCAAGCCGTACAGTTGCAGTTAGTGCAAAATAAAAAGTATTCTATTACAAACGCTGCATGATGGTTTAAATCAAACTGTCCACATAAAAAGTTTCATCCTCTCAATTACTATTTTGATTTATGAAATATTTGAATTTATTTTTCGGATATAATTAGCTAGATAGACTTCTGATTAAAATCTGCTACAGTCTGCACACTGCCCATTCTACGAAACCACGCCATTTCACTTTGTGACACGCTCTTCAATCGTTTCAATTCAGAGAGCAGGCCAATGCTATTTGCGAGCCGTGAGTAATGTCAAAATTAACACGAGGTATGCTCCTAAAAAGAAATTTTTAAACCAATTACGCAGCTAAAAACCCTCCACCCTTCAGGGGTAGGAAACATTTATTAGTTGGTATGTTTCGCATGATGTATCGTCCAGTTCATTACGCCAAAGTGATTGCGTTTTCGAAGGCAAGGAGACACTTCTTTTTCCCGCCACTAAATAGGATGAGACTGGCCGCTCACTCTCTGGGCGTGGATTTTGCAGCATTAATCTCGTGGCTTCTTTTTAGCAACACTTCATATTCAAATCAGAGATCGTCTGGTAAGGATGCTCGAGGTTCCGCACTCCCGACTGTTTTTAATTAACAGGACAGGATGTTTGCCGGCTGAGGACGATATGACCTGAATTGGTTAGCCTTCATTTATTAAAAAAAAATAATAATAATACAGCTGCATGGTTTTAATTAATAAGAAAATTTTAATCATAGAATACATAAAAAAGTTATATGCATCAGAATGACCTCATATAACAAACAAAAAATTAATGCAGATTCGAACTTGTAATCTGAAACCTTTCAGACTTGATTCGTTTATCTTTATTTTAGTTTTAAAATTTATTCAGTAATTATATAGAAATGATGATATACACACAAAAGTATTCAATGTGCGTGAGTGTAAACCTTAATAACTAAAGTAATGAAAAATAATGTTGCAAAATAAACTTATTATTGACAAATTATTAAATGTTTAATTTAACAAATTATTAAAAATTATTATTGACAAATAAAATAAATAAGTACTAAAAGTTTTATTTGTTAAAAAGATAATTTTAAAATAATACATAAATGTAAAATTAGTTTTTGCATTGAATTCCAAAGTTAATGAGGAGGATTAGTATTTAGATTAATTTTTAATCTAAAAAAAATCAAAAGAAATTATAAATAAACAAAAAATTTTTTGTCACTTTAAATTCGTACAAGATGAAACTTATTAATGTTAGCAGATTATTTTATTATATTTAAAAATAACAATATAATTACCTAAATGTAATAGCATTAATTTTTCTAACTTTGGTACCCGAAAGCGGTCTTATTAAACATTTTATATACGATAATGAAGAAAGAGGAGAAATTTCATTAAAGTCATTGATAATACAATATTTTTTATCAATCAAAAACAATAGATGAATTTTTATAGCTGATATTTTCATATTTGGTGCCTTTGCTTCTTTTTAAGAAAAGTTATTCAGTTCCCCAGAATGAAGTTAAAGGGATGATGATCATAAAAATAACTTCTCCAACAAATAAATCGACCACTGTGTTATCT
This sequence comes from Argiope trifasciata, assembly GCA_026543055.1. Classification (NCBI taxonomy): domain Eukaryota; kingdom Metazoa; phylum Arthropoda; class Arachnida; order Araneae; family Araneidae; genus Argiope; species Argiope trifasciata. Next base: position 4,505,522 of record JAPMOQ010029835.1, read on the forward strand.
AATGAATATTACAATACTAGCATTTTGTATCACTTTTTTCCCCTCGTATACGCAGTATAGTAACAGAGAAAAAAGCTCGAGCCGAAAACTTTGAAATCTTAACATTTTAGACATGTGTGAATTGGTAAAACATATTTTAAAATATTTGTCTCTCTATCTGTCACAAAAATAACTCAAAAACGTTTGATCTCGACGGTTGAAGTTAGGTATATAATCCTTAAATCAACTTTGCAGATCTTTATCAAATTTTGAGTAAAATCTATTCAAGGAAAGTCCGTCTGCCCAGCTGTTCAAATATAAGTTAACAAGATAATTACAAAACGAAGAAAGCTAGATAGATAAAATATTCGATGCACAGATTCAACATCTATAGAACAGACACTAGAGGAATTTTGAGTCAAATAAAACTACGAGTTGACTGTTTGTCGGTCTGTGTTTTCAGAAATCTGAAAACGCGACAATTCAAAACCGTAATGACCCAATTATATCAAGCACAGTATGTGATTTTTGGGACTACAAGCGCAGTTTTGTACCAAATTTTTGTTTCGATTGGTTAAAAAAGTGTCAAAAATACAAATCGATATCTGGATATTATCAAAGCATGCCAGGGATTAATCGCAAAATAATTTGCAAAGTATGTTAACGACAGATACAGCAAAAATGTTTAATTCAGGCTAAAAGTTTATAGTTCGTAACTGCTATACGGTAATGAAATGTAAGGTGCTCTTAGTCATGCCAAATTTATAAGAGAGTACGTGAGAAATTTTTTGAGGAGATCACTCTCGTTGGTTGGTTTTAGTTTTGAATGAAGACAGAAGCTTAGAGTATTAAACATTTCTTTAGCTAAAATATACACTTAAAATATTTTTGGAGAAATCCACAGTCAATTGTCTGAAAAGTATTTGGATTACATAGTCTTAAAAGTTCAATGATTATTTTCAATAACAAAGATTTAAGTTGAAAGAAAACAGAACATTTTTCTTAACTTACATATTACTATAATAAAATACTTATTACCTCATTATAACTACCATCGTATCGTCGTTTAGTTCAAAACGTAGGTATGCCATTTTAAGATGAAGTACCAGTTGGCACATTTTAAATTTAAATTAATCATGGATATGATTCTACATATTTCATGTAAAATTGGAATAGATAGTGCTTTTGGAAGTCCTAAGTGTTTGGTATCAATCATCTACAAATGTAAAAAAAGTAAACGAACCGATATAAAAATTCATAAATCAACTTAAAACGCACATATTGTTAAACCTGACACAAGTGGTTTCCATTAAATGAGGCATAACTTTTCAAGGAAAAAATAGTTTAAAAAAATTAACCCATTGTTCTGAGATGTCGAATATTGGCAAATAATGTATGACCTATTCAAATCGAATGCAAAAAAAAAAAAAAAAAAAAAAAAAAAATGTTTGTAGCAATAAAGAAGGAAATGTTGATATGGTTTAGATAATAGGAAATTCTTTATGGAAGGTCGTTTGCTAAGATTTTATATACGATATATACAGGAGGGGAAAACTTCTCAGAAAATCAACAAAATACAACACAAGAAAATTACGGATGTCGATTCTCATTATCAGCTGTCGAGTCTATTAGTTGTGTCTCGTAGTTTTTTCAGTTAAATTGAGAGTCATACTAATCTTATCATCAATTGTTATTTTTCGCTAGCCAAGAATATTATATATCACCAATGGGTTGATCTACTTGAAACCATTCTGATTTAAAACATTCGGAGCTGAATTCTAAAGACCTTCGAGATTCAAAATTAGTTAAAAAATTTTTAACATTCTAAGCGGCTTGCTAAATCAAATTTAAAAAAAATTAGCTATATTTCTTAGATTTTTACAGAATCCGGTTTCAACAAGGGTGAATATAGGAGCTAATTTTCAGCTTAGTAGCTTCTTCAATCAAATTGAGAAACATACCACCTAAGCATCAATTGCCTAGATATCCATCATCAATTGGTTGATCCACCTGAAACCATCCTAGTCTGAAACAATTTGAGCAGAATTTGAAGACTTTTATTGAAATTTCAAAATTAATTAAATCTTTTTCAACTAATTCTAAGCGGCTTCAATCAGATTTAAAATTAATTAATTTTTAGTTACATTTCTTAGATTTTTACGAAGTTCCGATTTAGTAAAAGTACTCAGATAATTTTAATCAAACGAAAATTTACTCCTATCTTGCAGGTTGTAGAGATATTGATTTCAACTCTAATGGCCTCAACTTTAAATCCTGGATCAGCTGATTTTTTCCCCCGACGGAAGTTGCCTATGCTTCAGCTTAAGTGAGCATCTAGAATTACACGGCATGAAACAGGAAGTTAATATTCCTCACAGAAAAAGCACACCAATTGCTTGGTACTCGCATCTTCTTGGATATAAACGCCTCGTTCGAAGACACACAGGAAATCTCACGTCTTTGGCCAAGAAATCCTCAATAAAACTCCCAGGATATTCACGTTTCTGCGAGAACGCACAATGAACAATAAATCAAATTAGCATCATAATGGACAGATCTGTTTTTTTGTGCTTCTGGGTTATTTCAGTTCCTCTTCTCATAGAAACAAGAAATAAAAGAAAGGTTAAAAAAATTCGCTCCGATGAGATGGGAAGGGATAGGTTGAGAGGAAAGAAGTGAGAGAAAAAAATCGGAATGGTTCATTAAAATATTCCACGACGTGACTCCACATTTTTTTTACCAATTTCGAGCAGTAGCTTTCTCTATTCCTAGCAATTAGTAAATGCATAAGTTACTGTCATTCATTTTTTTACCGCCTTCGGGCATTTCTGGCTAATAAAAATGTTGCATATTCATAAGCCTCTCACTCCACAACAACAGAAGAGAAAAATCCACCTTTTTACAACCTCGACGGGAGTAATAAACCGTGCCCTAAAATAAGAGGTTATAGTCGCATTATTATGATCATAATGGGTTTTTATTAGCATCAAGCAATTATGAATCTCGGTTTTTGTGGGGAGCTCCTCATCAGTTGGGACAACAATCGGTTCTTTGTTTTTTCCGGTTTTTGCGTGCTTTTATTTTTTCTTCTTTGTATCCGGCAGGACAAAGAGATGTCATTCAACGTTTTATGAAAACCTCCAATACCACTTTCAATTTGTCTCTCTTCCTCTCTTGGATAAAGGTAGTTTTTTTTGCCCTTCTCTTTCCTTTTCTTCCATTTTCACTTTTTTCTATCGTTTTCTTTTACCTTTTTATATGATAGAATTAAAATGAGAAGTGTTTTTTTAAAAGCATACATTTAGGCATCCTATAGTTTAGTTGCTCCTCAACGAAAATTATTAGAAAAATTTTGAAGAATTTTTCAGTAAAGTTTATTGAAATCCATGATGATTTTGTCAAGGAAAAAATTAAATAATCGAAAAAACAAGTATTTTACGATTAAGTACTATTAGAATTGATAAATACGTCTGATGAGAAATTCATTTCAAATTACGTTTTCTTTATTTTTGGGCGTTTCTTTATTTTTTTCATATTTATCTATTCAATCAAGATATAGCTTTGAATTACCAGCAATATATGAAACGACAATTTTAAATAGAATATCTAGTTGCTTTATAGAATGTGTTTTTAGATTAAATAAGAAAAATGAGTATTACGCACTATCCCTAAGCATTGCATTATGACAGATGTCATTTAGGTAAAGCATGGAGGGAAAGATCACGATAACGCTAATATTTAAATAATTTATTAATTTTGAAACAAAGAGTCCAGAAATGTACCCTTTTCATCCTTTTTATGAACATGACTACAGAAGATATTGGCTTTTTGAGGACATTTTGGGCAGTATGTGAAATGGTAATTTCTTTTGAACACATGCAACAACAGGAAAGAAAATAGCTTCTATAATGATCTCATCAATATTTTGATTTAATCAATTATCGAACATAATCTCATCCATGTTTTTCTATTATTAGAGATGCATTTCATAGATTTGACATTTGCCGATTTGACATTTGGCATTCTAGAAAATATTGAAGAAATGTGCGAAATGTCCAACCAATTTTCGGTATTATACAAAAAGCCCAGGTATTCTTTAGAATGCCGATTTTCGTACATTGACGGTAACATTACATTTAAAATACGTTAGAAGTTTAGTCTTATGCCACAAGCATGTAATCGTGTTTACATGTTTGTGAGAGTAAAGACAGACAGTCAACCTCTCGACGGATGTGGTTTCAAATTTGATTATATCTGCACTTTAATGTTAAATCCGTATATCATATTTTGTACATCTTGCATTTTGTACAAATAAAGTTGACTTACATTTAGACAGCCGGGCAATTTCCTCTACGTAGATTTCTTTCTCAAAATTTGATAAAATCTAACAAAATGGCGTCAAGATCCTATTTCATCCGATTAGCTCAAAGAGTTTTTGGGTTGCTGTATTTTCAGATAGATAGATATAATTCGAAAAACATGTCTGGCTCAGTAAGTTTTGAAAGGTAGATTTGTCAAAATTCCAAATTTCGAATATTTTGATGATAACAATATTTTATGTTTTTACGATAAGGTAAAAAGTCATCCACAGAAAGTTATCTTTTGAGATATAATAATCAGAAGAAGGAATGTATATTTCCTAATAGTCCATATTTAAATGGAGATACATTAGAATCAATATCTAATTAATTTAAGGTTAATATTAATATTAGAGTTGTGATACTTTAATTTTTACAAAAAAATATTTTTCAGAAAATGGAATTCTAAAATTATTAGTTTATATACACAGATTTTAGACTTATATACACAATACCATAATTTAAAAACTTTGTTTTTTTGCATGAAAAATAATTTAATAAAACATTTGAGACAATAAAAATAATTTATTGACAGTTCCTTGAAAAGTCATAAAAATTCACATCAACAAGAAGAATAAGAAAAACTTCAACATTTCTATTATATTTTCGTATTTCTACCAAAATATCAATAAATCACAGTTATTATTACACTAAAAATTTAAGAATTTTTACATAGCTATTTTATATTCTTTACGATAATTCGAAATCATTTTTTGACATAATTTAATAAGAATCAATGGAATTAACCTTTTAAATTCTTAATAAGCTACATCTTGAAATAACACAGCTCAGCTAGCTCTCTTATTTCCGTTACAAAATAACTACCAGGCAATTCAGCGAAGCTTTTACAACGGAGCGTGAAGTTAAACAAGCGAAGATTTATGCAAACATTAGCATCTCTCAACTCTTCAGTTTGTGTAATTACAAAGTTAACGAAATCCAGCGCATTACTTATGCACAGTAGGCTTTCTTTGTAATTTCCGTTTGGAAAAGATAAGTTTCTGGGCAACTTTTCGCTTCATTACACGATTACAAATCTTTTGATTCGGTTACTTACGCATGTAATGACACAATTTGCGTCTCAACTTCAAACATCCAACCCGAAATTTAAAGAGGAAGTATTCGCGCTCATAAAGGAGATTTCTATGTTAAATTTCCCGTTTAGATTCAGTTTTTCTTTCCGTCAAAGCAGAATATATTCAAAATAGCATTTGCAACCACCTGTTATGGAAATATTGGTAGTGTTTGGTTTTCTTTAAATCTCTAATGCATGACTTGACACTCGTGATTTCTTAAAGTATTTTTAGGAATCAAATTTGTGACAGGCATGGAAATCCCCCCTTTCTTCAATAACCTTACACTAGTTGTGTATATTGTGTGATCGAAGCTTCCTAAATGAACAGAATCGTAATATATCATATTACAAGAGGTACTCAAATGAAAAGGCACGAAATGGCACCGTGGGTATAAATAAAGACTACTATTCAAAGTATACACCATAGATATGAGCTCTTTAATCAATCCTATTGATTTAATGAACTGAAGGATTCCTTGTTCCTAGAATTCATAGCTGCGACGAGACCCAGTCCTTCACAATGTCCTTGTTGAACTTAGCATTTTTTCGGTGGAACACACGCATGAAAATCGCAGGTCGACATATTCGGGCTGTGTGATCGAGGGTGGACACAGGGATGGATGGACGAGCTGCTCCCATTTGAACATAGCCAGATCCACACGTATTACCCTGAAGACGTGTGAATGCGCTTTATCCTGGAGCAGAACTCCCTGAGAAGCCTCGGTATTTTGTTCTTGATGGACCCATATAGTCTTCTGAGTGTATCACAGTGCACATTGGAGTTAATGGTTCTTTTGTGCTATTTCTGCGGACGCCAACGCATGCTTCAATCTACTCCTACAGATTCCAATCACAGCCATAGATGTCTCGCTACGTTCTTCCATAGCAGCATAAGCAAGTATGTTAACGGTTACATTATTGCAGCGTATTTATTCTCGAATAAATACGCTGTATCCCCTTGTATCATTAAAAGCTGAAATGTATGAGAAATTCATTTTTAAACTAAACGTTGTCTCTCGTGATACAGTAACACTTTTCTATTCCTCTCTTGTCTTCAATAATGAAAGGAAACGCCGTGACTAAATATTTGATGAAATGATGAAAACGATATGGAATTTCACAGCAACAATAAAATATATTGTTGAAAATTATAAAAAATGGGTTTTAATTGTAAAAAAAAAATGCAAAGCAATTGAATTGATATTATTACAGACCATTTTTAAAATAGTGTAAAAATTAGCATTGAGCAAAAAATATTTTAGAAATCTATCGCAGAAAAAAAATCTCAAATTGCCGCTTAATTTATAGTTAATTAATTTTAAAAACGGCCCATTGGTGAATATTCCCAAGCATAACATGAAACTTGGTAGTTCTAGATTAAACAAGCTTGCGTTTAAAACGCCAGGCACAGACACTTTTCTTATTATTTGAAGTGATAAAATCAGTTAATCTAGATATAATGCGGACACGAAAAACATTACGGTACACTGCAGCGTAAACAACAACTGGTTTGAACACCAAAATACACCAACTTATTATCGCTTGATTTTCAAAATAATAAAATTAACTTTTCTTGATAATGTAGTCAAAAATTAGCACGTTTCTTTTAATAAGCAGGAAGGAAACCTTTGTTTAAGATCTTTTTTTTAACAAATACTTTTATTAATTCTAGAAACGATAAGCAAGAAAATACATTATCTGCAAGTAAAGGAAAAAAAATTATTGATTTCAAACATCCACAATAATGCCATAAAGATGAAAGTGTGCGATCGCGCGTGCTTGTGCTCTCATTCAATAAGCCAAGTCGTTTGACTTACAGAGAGCGAGAATAACTATCTCGAATCGCCTGTTTGATATTTTAATTAAAATCTTTATTAAATGAAAATAAAACGAAATTTTGTAATTTTCCAGCGATTTCCTGATAATATTATTGCACAAAAAATAATATCACACCATTTTAAAAAATTACCACTATATTAATATCCAATTCAATAGTCGTTTAAACTTTTCCTGAATTTCAGCAATTAAAAAAAATCTAATTTTCCATTGACATATAACACTTAACCATGAAATTCAAAAGTTTTCATTGTTCTACCAAATACCTAATTTTAAGAATTTCTTCATTATGGAAAGCTAAAGAAGGACTTAGTTTAATAACTGTATGGTTTACAATACGAATAAAAAAAGTGAAACTACAACATCGCAAACTTTAGAAGATATATAAATTGGATATTTCAGTTTTTAATAGAGCTATAATATTATGAAACTGCTTCATTAGGAATGCTCATGCACACAATAAATAAATAAGAATATTTTACTAAATGTGACTGATAAGGCTAGGGTATTGCATGAAAATTAAGATACTGAAATTTTTGCGGAATTACATTCATTGACTCAAGTAAAATAGAAACATAAGCCCTTAAGTCATCTAGGACACTTTTCTAATTGGATATGTATTTACTAGCGTCTAAAAATATTAGAAATTGATTGGACAACGACAGTGACTAAATCTATTGAGAAGCAATTTAAATCGATATTCGATATAATCTTTGTACTAAAATTCATTAAACAAATTTGTATTATATGAAGTTATAAAGAAAATGCCCTTATTGCCAACTATTGAAAAGATAATCGAGCTTTTCAAATTATAAGGCATATCAATGTTACTAGTTCAATGTATTTTGGCTATTTCAACATTCAAAATAATCTTCTTCATTTGATAAAGTAGAAATATTTATTCACTGCGCCTTCTTACATTACAATATTTGTATACGTAGTATGTATACATGTTCTATCGCCTATACTATAGCTAAAATAGTAAAGCAAGTAAATATAAGTTAAGCAGGCGATAATGAAAGTATGATATAAGTGAAATAAAAAATACTCTGGTGCAGCGATTCGGTCTATGTAACAGCTAACATAAAATTTCATCTCATTCTTTTAACATCGCTAAAATTTATTAGAAACATATTAACTGTTCAATAAAAAACATCACACTTTTGATGCTTTATGTTAGAGTTCATTGCATCATAGAGTATCATCTTTTTGTAATAACAATGGAAAATAAATTGTTTTATTAATTTTAAAAGTTGAAGACTTCCAACTGCAAATTTAATATATGTATATATTAAGATCATCATGATTAATTGATTATTACTAATAATGACAGTATCGTTATCAATATATACAGCATAAATTCGCGTGATTATTACTAATAATCATTAATTATTAATAATAACTGGTCAATGTGATAAATAAATCGATTATTCATTTTGACCGTTTTTTATCAAAAATAGCCAATTAATAACAACGATCTTTGCATATATATTGTGAAATGCACACTCGATGTGAAATATCATTAACCTTACAGTCGGCCCGCCCCTCCATATATCAGTATGAAAGATCGTGCATATTTCACAAATGCACCATTATAAAATGTAAATTTTTAAGAAGTTAATTAATACAATTAAATTATAATCAAGTGATGGTTAAGACATATGACTTTTTTGAACTTTATTATTTAAAAAGATTGGAAGCAATGCAATCATGAAATATAAAATTAATATAAAATGACTACAGAATTAATTTGAATGAAACTGATGAACCTTAAAATAAAATAAATGAACTTAATCAATTCTTCAGTTTTAATACTTATATTTGTAACACAAAATTATAAAACAAAATGAAAATAAAAACAAGCAATATAAAAAACTTAATTCAATTCCTACTTAAACGAAGAAAGTTTTTATTTTAATTACTTTTGACTAAATAATTATGAAAGAATTATTAAGTAAAATTATTCATTTTCGCAAGAATTGAACTCGCATTCTTCACCTCCACGTGAAAAATACTGTAATCCTTTAATTTTACCGACTGAGCTACTGCCTGTTGATTTCAATTTTTATTACAAACTGCTAAAACTCTAGTCTTAGAAATTAATTAATTTAATTAATTAATTAATTTTTGAAAAAAAAAACCAGTATCACTACAAGTTTAAAAAATGTATTTAAACTTGAGTGGATGATTAAAAAGTAATTTATTAACAGTAGAAAATTTGATCATATTATATATATATATATATATATATATATATATATATATATACACACACACACACACACACACACACACACACACACACACACACACACACACACACACACGGTGAGAGTGAACTAAAAGTAGGAATTGAAAACAGAACATTTGAAATTTAGATGTAAAAAGCAAGAAATGAGTATTATATATACATTGCAATGTCGCATTTCGCGTAAATATGCTTAGAAGGAACAAAACATAAAATCTCACAGATAAACCTTAAGATTCTTGAGTGTTTATCATTTTGGCACGTTTGCAACTTTCCTTTCTTTTTTACCTGATGACACATGGTTCGCTTCTTTAAAACCTAATTCTGCTTTCAACACTTTTTAATTCTCTTTGTAAAAGAGTTGGACCTTGTAAAAGTTTTTGGAGTCGTAGATATTTCCTACTGAATAGCTGTTCTTTATTGCCTGTCGAATGGATAATGTAATTGTTGATTATGGCTTGTAGTGGTTACATAACATTACTATATTCTCTATTGATACAATAGATGGCGTTACCTTATTAACACCCAAGTATATTTACCATGATTCATGTTGGAGGTCATTACTAGATTGTATTCCAAGAGAATGTCGTGTATTCTTTTGTTAATGTTTTGTCTTGTGAAATGTGGAGTTTTGAAAATAAATAAAGATTTTGAAACTCGTCTATTATTTTAAATCAACCTCATAATGAAATATAAAGAGTTCGTCCCTCTACAAGCTATATTATTTTTTAAAACAGCAACGAAAAGAAGATACAGTAAAAACTCGTCAAAACAATGTCATGCGTAACTTTGATGTACAAATAAAACATTCACAGAATTTTATTAAAGTTACGAATTCCAAATTTAAAACTAAATGTTAGTCAAAAAGAACTGGAAGGGTAGCCTAAAGTAAAAAATAGTAGCATCCTATAGTAAAAAAATATATACAACGAAATCCTTTTCAAGTATATCCATTCCTTTAGCGCTCTCGAAAGAAAGTTAAATATAAAAAAAATACTATATAAATAACAGAATCTTAATCTGAAAAGTATTTTTACAAATACAATAAAGGGTATTCCACAAAATAAGGAAATAAAACACTAATATATTCCCTCTCTCCCTTCCGTAACAAAAAACACTTTTAAAGTCGGTGGTTGCAGTACAATGGTTTCAAAATATATACACAATCAAGCAAATATTATTTCCAATTTGAATACATTTTTCTCGGAATCTTTTTAACCATCTGAATTTTTTAAAATCAAAACTTAACCACATTAAAATTTCCCAAACCACTCCTTCATCCCAAAAACTTACTAAAGTTTTTCTAATTTACAGCACACAAATTTATCTTCAGCAGATGAACACTGATATCTAGTTAAATATGACGAGGGGAGGGGGTGAGCAAAAACTCCCATTCCCAAATCAAACTGAAGCAGCCACCCATTCCAACAGGTTTCGCTTCCGTCTGAATATTCTAAGAGGAGAGAGGTCCCTTGAAATATTCGAAATCACACATGTGTTCGCCAGCAATTTGCCCAAGTGCCGTACCACATTCGTGTAATGTTCGGAAAGATGCATTCCGAATGGGCTCATCTTGGTAAATCATGACGGGGAAGAGGAGGGGGAGGGGCGTTCTAAATTCGAGTTGATACATTAGTATGCGAGTGGAATTCCACGCTTATTTTAAAGCATGAAAGCTGAGAAAGGTGCATCGCACGGTATGGCCTAATAAATGTCAGATCTAATCTGGCATCCTGAGTTATGGGCGGCACGCAAATGCCTTTTAAATTACTTCACTGAGAACGGAAATGTGGAAACCAGTAGTCTGTCCGTCCAGATCTCGACTTACCATCTATTACCCCATAGATAGATTAATTGGGAGAACGGCTGTAACGGGATGAGATGAGTTATAGGGATAAGTATTCGTCGGTTTCTCCAGAGCATTATATGACTATAGGAAGATTTATAAGGGTACTGATTTTCGTGGTTTCATGTTTCAGCATGTTTTCATGTAGTTAACTTTGGCCAGAATGACATGTTTGTTTCAAGTATCTTACAAAATACTTTGAAACCACATTTCATTTAAATCTGATTAAACAGATAGAAAAATAAATGCGAATTAAAAAAAACAATATTTAAAACATTATAAAGAAATAATGATTATTACTTTGAAAATATTATAAAATATCAAATGTTTAATTCATGTAATTTCATTTTATCTTTAGATTACTTTAAAAATAAAAACAACCAACATTACAAACATAGTACAAAAAAGCACCGTAAAACATTAAAGTCAAAAATGTTTGCCGTTTGTTTTTAATACACTTCTTGTAAGAACGACCTATCTAATGATCCAACTAATTTCACTTTCATGTACAAATTTCCAAGCATTTGATTCCAAGAGAAATTTCATGCTTTATTTTCTCATATTTATAAAGATTTTTAAAAATTTAATCGTGACAAAGATGCTCGAAGATAAACTGAATTCTACTTTTTCAAACCAAATTAAATTATATTATATATATAAAAGGGAAGGAGGGGAATTTTGTTTGTCAATATATAAACAAAATAAAGCAAAAACACAAAAATCTAAGCAAAAAAAGTTTGGCAAGCGATTTTTAGACCATAAGTTTCTAATACACGCTAAAATGAAATTAATCCATTGTAAGTCTGTCTGTTTCTGAACAAAATAACACAAATGAATTTTGGCACATGGCTATATCAATAAAACCGATAACTTATGTTTGATGTGCACTAAAGGTAGGATCAAATTTTGGATTCATAAACGTAAGGGTAGACTGACTATATGCTAGCAAGTATGCGTATAAGCCAATTCAAAAACACAAGAAGCAAGATTAGTGAATATCGCATGCCAAATTTATATCAAAACTATGATTCAATACCAATTTTGGAACTAACTGGTTAATAGAAAGAAGTAAAAACCGTATTCTCCATTCGCTTATAAAAATTTTAAATGAAGCCAAACACAAAATATGATGCGTTGTTGAAATTAAAAGAGGAAGTTGTAGAGTAAATATTTCAGAAGAAGAAATTTTTAGAATACTCAACATAAGTTTTATCACTTACTGGTTTCGATTCAGAATACTTCAACAGAAGAAATTTCGGACAGTGGTTAAAACCTACGTATTATTGGAGGAGACAGTTGCGGTTCTGATACATTAGCAGATGACAAGGTCATCATCCATTCTCTAAAATTACAAATCGCATAAATGTAAAAATACTTATTTCATGACGCTACCATAAATGTGTATCAAGTCATGCACATTTCAAGATTTCGACAGAACTAGATAGAATTATGCTACAGATCCCGAAGGAAAAATTCAAAATTCTTTTAGAAAGATTTAAGATATCAAATAAATGCCAGAAAAGTCCTTCTTTTCTCCAAAATATATCTATCAAACAAATAAAAAAAAAGATATTTAATTTAAAAGCAAAATTTTTTCTCCATTTTCTAAATATTTATGGTAAATACTTTCAAAACTTGGAGAGCAGTAAAAGCTTTTTCCATATCAACAACAACAAAGCCATCAGTAGAAAAGTCATCAGAAAAAAAAAATAAGAGCATTAGTTAAATTATTATTTTTCAAGTAGAAACTTTTGCTAAAATAAAAATAATAGAGATAGTGAGAAAGTCACATAAATGCATGACAGTGGCATTACTTTAGATATACAAGTAAATTACCACCTCATTGTGAACCAGATGAATAACACATTCTTGGTATTAACAGAATTCCTTAGCTTATAAGTTATTTCCTTGAAAACGACCTCTTACTTCTTTTTTTTTAAAGAAACGCATCGAATCGAAAGGTTTAAATTACTCCATTAAGCCCAACTTCTCACTTGCACGCTATGTTGGATCTTTCACTTGAGACATCTAAGCGTGGGAGAAACACTCGAAAACAACCGTAAATGATTCGATTCGTAAATATTTACTTCGGGGCAGCGCGTTAAATGATGTTATACGATCCAAAGCTTAATCCGTGGATATTTATGGAGTGCGTCTTCAGACTGTGTTAAGAGCTTTTCTTCTTTTCCTTTTTGTACCCTTCTTTTCTTTTCGCTTTTTCTTTCCGATTCGTCACTTCTTGCGATCATGTTCGAGCATATAGCCATTTGGGGGATATTTTACAAATCAAGGACCTGAGTAAGATTTACTTGCTCGTTTTTAGATGTTTTTTTTGGGAGGGGGTTTAATTCAGGCTACTTCTTATACCGATAGAATCTAATAAATGGTTTGGTGATAAAGATAATGATATCAATGGAACAACTAGAATTGGCCAACAATTAAAGAAGATAATCTGTTCGAACATGATATTAATATCCGCTTTGTACATCAAATGATCACCGATTCACCGCTGAATTTTATGATAATTAAGTCACTTTATTATGTAAATAAATTGGCTGCTCCCCCAGATAATAAAGTGACTGCTATAATCTATCCTTTATAACAACGAAGTGCTTTCAGAAAGGATAAAAAGCCATTGCATGCGATTATCAGTAGTCTTGTGCACTACGTAAATTTCAGATTTTGAACATTAAAATGTTTCGCCATTACAATACTGTTTTTCTCAATTAACTGTTTCGACCTCTTCAAAAAATGCGTATTTAATGTCTCAAAAATTAAGCGATGTCGAGTATACACGTCAAAATCAGATTATGTGCAATATGAAATTATGTTGTAAAGAAATTACTTTTTTTGTTTCAATAATTACACATTTATTTATTTATTTAAACTAACATACATTTTTTACACATAAACGAAAAGAAATATAACAAATGACTCCATTATTTTAATTTGCTGTTAGAGGATGGTACTGAGCAAAGTAAGGTACAAAGCAAAACAATCTTTTTTTTATTCCTTTGATTACGACTTGACCTTAAAATATTTTAAACGTCTTGAAATTTACGAATATGCTTGAATTTTTATTAAAATTGTAATTCAGGCCGTAAATTGTCATTACTTACTAATACTGACAAATAAAATAAATTTCCTTCCAGTTAGAAAACCATTAACTTGAAAGAAAATTTTCTTCATGGATTTATTAAATTCGGTATAGGATGTTAATAAACAATTCCGATGTCGATTACCTTCTTACACAAAAAATGAGCTGTTTTTTCGCTACATTTGCAATGTGAAAATAAAAGTCGTTCTCTATCTTTTTTTGTCGTTAATTTATTCGAAACTGTGATAGTTCATTAACCAAGTCCCTACATAATACCTCAATTTTTTAAATAGAATGTTTTATTCTATCATATTAAAAAAAAAACAAAAAAAAAACAGAATATTGAGAGTAATAGTATGGAGAACTAGAAAATAAAAAGACAGTTCAATAATTAACACAAAAAAAATCCACAAAATTCCATACAAAAACGAATTGGTATATTTTATCTCAATCGGTTTTCTTTAAAATTTAACTATCATCTTTAAACCTGGTGATAAATTCGTAGATTTTTCAAAAGAAGAGAAATTTGAAATTTGTATACGGCCCCAGCTCATTGCTAAAAATGCAAGTTGTTTTTACAACAAATTCAACATTATTATAATTTTTAATCAGTGTTCTAAAAGTCTTTCTCCTCGAAAACTTGTGTATATTTTTTACATCAAAATTTTAAGAGGTAAGCACTTACAAAACTTTATTTTAAAATTTAAATATCTTTATCAACTATATTTATTTCACAAGATTTTAAATGAAAATTCGTTTCAATTTCCAACAAAAAGATATGAATAAAACTTTATGCTAATATTTACTTTTATATTCCGTGATTCAACAATAAAATGCTTGTTCACCGCTTCATTTAAATCCTAAAATTAGTATCTCCCATACACGTATCAAACTAAAAGCTCTTTATTTACGATCCACTTAATAAAGGCAAGTTATTTTTTGATTAATGGATTTAAAAACAAAATATTAATATTGCTATAAAATATAAATCCTTTAATTTATAGGCGTAACTTCATTAGAAATTTGTAATACAAATTATTAACGTAACAATGGTTTATTATCATTGTCTTAAGTCACTAAATTAACCGCTTTCAAATATTTATACATTATAAACATTTACATTAACGGGAAGAGATAAAAGGATAACTTTTTATTAATAAATTTACACATAGTTTTTTAAAATTCAAAAATAAATATTAGCACACAAATCCAAATTTACAGCAATATACATAATTAATTTTTAAAATCAGATGAGAAACTTGTCAGAATGTTTAAAAACTATGCAAAGTATCAATTTTGAAAAATGTTTTTTAGAAAACAAATGATAAATGTTATTTGAATAAAATAGCAAATGATAATCTTTTCATCAAATATTCACATATTTTAAAGCAATTTTGCAGCAGAATTGCAACATTTGTCTTCAAATATCAGTTTTATCACATATGATATCGAATTAAAAAAATTAATTTAAAAACATATCTTGTATAACACATTTCAACTTTTGATTAATTATAAATAAATTTGGTAATAAAGAACCATATTATAACGTCCCGCTTCCAATGGTGTATATATCGGCATATTTAAATTCTCAATGCATGATTTGTTCATTTTCATATACAGAAAATGTAGTTGTGTACATAAGAAAACGTCATACAACAAATTTATATTTTAATGAAATTTAATGTATCAAAAATTTATCACTGCTTGGATTGTCTTAATCTTTAAAAAATTTCTACTTCAAATCAATAATTTTTTTTAAAAAATCCGTAATCTGTCATCAGTTAATTTAACCCTTTTCAATCTAATGGTGCCTAAGAGGACAATGATTAAAAGTATTGACACTTGTATTGACTGAGAAAGTATTGACGAGGTGTCAATACTTTTGACCATTGTCCACCGATGCCTCAGAGAAAAAATCCCTTTTTTGGAATCCTTGCTTGAAAGTAGTCCTTGACGAAGTTTTCAGGCCGGATTCCTTTTCTATTGATTATTGTTTTGATTCGATTGTGTTACTTTTTGCTTAACTTATTTTGTTAATTAATTTAGATTCATTTGTATTTTAGTTGTAGCTGCATTTGCGCTCTCCAAATACAATGATTAATAAACTTTTTTAATTCTTAAACTTGTTTGAATTAGTAATGATTTTTAGTTTCGATTTCGGTTTTGGTTTCGTTTCCGTGGTTAGTACTGTTTCTGTTTCGTTTGAATAATTCTTTAATTATAGTATTTTGGATTTGTTTCATTAATTGGTTCTTATTTATTTACCTTTCATTTTGTGAACTTTTAGCGTGTAATTCTGAATTAAGTTTTAATTTTGATTTCGACCTAGTTGGTTTCGTTTTAAATTTTGTTGACCGAGAAATGGATTTTGGTTGTTTTAATAATTTTATGATTATATATATATATATAAGCAATAAACAAGCCTTTGTATTAAATGAATAATTATGCAATGAATTACTTTCCCGGGTGCAAAGGGTAAAAACTGGTGATTATAAATAACGCAACTCTCCATAATAACTGTGAAGAGTATAGTTCAAAATTAATTTAAAAATTTCATTAGCAAAGTGAGATAAAATTTCAATATAAAGAATCTTATACAATTCAGTAAAAAATCATTCAATTATTAACACGGTTATTTAATGAGTGTTTTGATTGTTTGTTGTTGTTAATTTTAAGCAAGTTACACTTAAACTAAGTTCAGACACAGGAATAGCATTCTTTTCCCCTTCGAACACAAAAGAACGAACTTCATAGCAACCAAAGAAACAAAAGCGAGTTTACGAACACAAACTTCTCAATCGTTCCGAAACAAAAGAAAAAAGCTAATTGCACGAGTTTGTGTCTTCGGGGTTACGTTTTAATCCATCAACTGAGAAGTCATGATTCTGTAATTCATGAAAAGGCATAAATAACTCGCGGAATAATGTCTAATGAGAAAGATGCTCTTTTATGAAAATAACAATGATGCCAAACAACGTTTCAATTTCAAGGTGCCGGCTAAAAATTAATTTATCGTTCCTTGATTGGACGGAATGTAATTGACAGATGAGATCAATTCATCTAAGTCAGAAACGTTGCCAAACTAGAACTGCGTAACCCTCTGGGAAAATAGATCTCGAAGTCGTTTGGTGAGTCGGTAGGTTGTGACACTTCTATGCAAAGCAGCTGCTCTCAAAAGGTACAAACGATGCATAATTGTTAAACATTCATTTTCGCCCCCTTCCTGAAGATATTCTGTCGTATGTGACTAAACAGCACGTTCATCGATGAAAGGTTCCATATATCATATTCACATTTGCCGAGGCGTCATGTTTTATTAATGAATATCGAGATGAAAGAGAAGGGAAAACATTTGAATTTTCTTAAAAATTAAAATGCTCTTTTTTTTTCCCTTCTTTAATTCAAGACCGGAGCTTCGTTTGGTATGTTTTATTGAAGGTAGCCTTTGAGCTCCCCTGTCGAAAAAATGTTATTTAAATTATCTAATTAAATATTATAATTGTAAATTTCAACCAAATAGTTAAAAAAAAAAAAGCTCAAATTGTGGTTTGCAGGATTAAAAAGAAAAGGCTTACGAACTTCTGATTATACGTTTTTTTAATAATTATATATCATATTAAATTGAAATAAAGATATTCCATTACAAAAAATATATAATAAAACTTAATAACTAGATAACAAAGCTTTAAATTTTGAAATTTGTCAGCAAAAACAAATTAATTTAAATAGTTTAACACTTAAGTAGAGTCTTTATTTCTTCTCATTTTCTAGTTAGATGTTTATGCAATTATAACAATTAACCTTTTAACTTTCCAATAAATTCAATTAGGTCAATACACACAAATCATATATAATAAAAGGAACGTAACAATACATGAACAAAGCTTGTTAAAATAAAGTCTCTAATTTTATAACGGCATTCAAAATATTAAAATTTCCTAAGCGCGCTTAAATGTAGATAAGCAAATAACAAATATTAATGAGAATATTAAGTAAAGATTTATAAATATTCACCAAAAAAACCTAAAAATATTATTATTGGGTCGTTCGGAAAGTCATTTCGTATTTTTGTGTCAAAATGAAAAGAAATTTTCGTTTAATGAATAAATTATTTATTAAATTATAAAATTGCCATTCTGGTCTAATACCTTTTGGTAGCAACATGATTACACGCTCATAAAAGTTTTGGTCTTTGCTGTAAAAAAAAACTGATCGAGGTGGTTTTTGGCCTCCTCATTTGAAGGAAAAATTTTGCAAATCAGTTCTGGTACTGATGTACTGTTAACACATCTTCTCCACACATATTGGCTAATTTATTTCTGGCTTGAACAGCATTTTTACCTTTTATAGCAAAAAAGAAAAAAAAATGACGAAAATGCTGTTTATTGCTCTCCATATTTAAAAGGGCACCATCCAAAAACTACTGCGAAGAATCAGCTGCACTTTTTCACACTCAAGCCTTGCTATATCAGCTCTTAAAACATAAAATGATTTTGCGGTTTAAGTATGAAATTGGGTGCGAAAAATGCAATTAAATCCTTTGTCAGGAAAAAACGAAATTACTTTCCGAACAACCTAATATTATTTAGAATGTACAACCTTTTCATATTCCTCATATTATGAAAAATTCTCAGTGCCGGCATTCTGGCCAAGGAGTAGTGAATATTTCACGTGATCTGGGCGTCTCGGGTTCGAGTCCTGATTCAGGCATGACTGTTCTTAACCTGTGTTCGATCTGTGAAGCATGAGAAAGAGTCCTTTTCTCCTTGTAAAAAAAGGTGTTATGCAAGCGAGTGTGTGAGTGTCATCTTCATTTAAGTAACAAATCAGACTTCTGCCTCCGAGTGCTCAGGGGCCTTTACTCTCGGAAACTATTGCCCAAACTCAGCTTAAATCGCTGATTTAGTCATCGGGTTTGTACAAGTGCCATAAGTAACAACAAAAAAATTCATTGTTCTTATATATGAAATAAAACATAGTTTTTAAAGAATTCCTTGCATTTTTCAGTTATGCTTTTATGCATTCGAAAATAAAGACTCACAGACGGTGAACCAACAGACATATATTATTCACAATTTAATAAAGATCTATATCATAGATACTAAACATATGTTTTAAATTGTGTTTATTTGTTAACAGACAGTCAGAAAAACAGACTTATCCTGAACGGATTTCATTCAAAATTTAATAGAAATCTTCGAACTGTTACGAAGTCCATATATCAAATTTCATTTTTCTAGTACAAAGCGTTTTTTGCGTTATCATTTATAAGCAGACCTAATTTTTTTTTAAAAATATTTTTCAGAATTAGAGTGGTCTGAAAATTACATTTGTCAAATCCGCTAGTTCAAATTTTTTGACAATACTTTCCCTATGTATACGAGAAAGTCAATATAGTATAGAACTGAAATTAATATAATTAAATAGTTTCTTTTCAAAATTTTAAGATCAAGCGTAAATTATTTTTGTGAGAAAACAAAATTGAAAAAGTGATCACCAATCTGAAAAGAGTTTAAAAACTTCATAAAACATTCTTTTTCCGAACAGTTTCTATTATCTTGATTTTTTTTTTTTTAATCTTCATTTCTCTTGTTGAAGGAGGTTTCGGTGACATTGCGAATCCTCATACAACATTTCTAATAATATCTTACGCTAATTAACTAAGAAGAGCTTAGAATTACATGCAGCAGTTTTAAAAAAGTTCAATGGCGTAGTCTGAAGCATTCATTCGTTGATTTGTTTACTTTTGATTATTTCCAATCGACAATAAATAATACCAGTAATTTCATCTTCCATATATAGATAACTGTTTATAAGCTCTATGAAAAAAAAAATGTCTAAGAAATGTAGATACAACTAAAATAAATTAAATTTGCTAAACCCCACCTTTTTATTATCCTTAGAGGAAACAATACCATTCGAAAAATAAAGATTCTCGGACCCCTCCCTACCATCAATCGTTCACCCGATCCAGTCCGCGAGAGGACAAAAGACAGCTCGCAGCTGCGGCCTTGCAGGGCGGCTATGTGTGCACGAAAGGGAAAAGGTGAACTCCCGCACATTAAAACATCTCGAAACACCCACCCTTGCACATAAATAAAAATAGAAAAATTAAGAAATATGCGGTGCACATTGCAGAAGAGCTTTGTTCATTCCATAATAAATAAACAAATGGAAATTCCGAAATGAAAATTTTAGTTTTATTATAGAATTTATATTTAAGCCTTGAGAATAAGCATGCTAAATATATAATTTTAAAATCAGAAGTAGGAAATTTGGAAAAAATAAATCATTACGATGCGAGTGTTGTTAACTTCAATAGCACTTTCAAATACATAACAAAGTCTTTTTTTTTTTAACCATGCTGACAAAATAACAAGGAATAACACTTGTTAAAAGAAAGCCAGTGAGTTAGTTTTTTAAAAAAAGAATTGATGATAGCGTTTTTGTAAAATACAATTTAAAAAAAAATCAAGGATGTGTTATCAAATATAAATTAATAAAATATTAACTTTGAAAATCGAAATAAAAATATTAGTAAATACAAGTAAAAGAAAGAATAAAAATATTTTAACTTCAACAGAAATTACATTTTCCTATATCATTTATATTAAAACGTGAAAACAATTTACAAAATCACGTATAATAATCACAATTTATATATAGCCATTACTAAAACTATGCAGAAATTTTTTTATTGAGGAATGAAATTTAACCTAATATATTCAATGAAATTAAATGTTTCATTCCATTATATTGTTGCCACAAAATAAACATTTTCTTACACAGAAATTAATATTAGCTAATAATAATAACAATAACAATGAAATCCATTCTAAAGTATAATTTCCACAAAAATAAGATTTTTTTTTTTTTGTTAATGTTATAACAAATTTTAGCTTCAAAATACGAGTAGAAAAGACGGGAGAAAAAAAAATTAAATACTAACATTAACTAAGCAACAATTTATCATGGCTAGCTGCAATGTGGATTGAAAAACAACAAAGCAGTATAAAGTTTGAAGCACGTAATAATAACGAGCACCTGTTCAACAAAATATCAACGTAAAATTCAAGTGCATTTCCGTAAGCTGCAAACAACAATAGCTTCATACTGAAAGTTCTTTAAAAAAATTACATACATAAAATAAAAGAAAGGGCAATATAAAAGTAACCCTTTTCATTCAAGGCAGTTAAAGAGAATTTACTTTCGAGCAGAAGAGGGGATGGTTCCAGAGAGAGCAACCACATTAAACTCGAAAAAAAAAAATAAGAGGAGGAGAGAGAAGGGGGGGAGCATGAAGTACCCCGTTTAGCTGCAGATAGAATGCCAGAGCAGATGGTTTAACTTGCTAATTGGAAAAGCGAGAAATGAAGTCCAGTTGAGTTTGGTCGGGTCGTTCATTTCCGCAATTCTTAAAAGAAAGGAGACAGGGGAAAAAATTCTAAAAAAGAAAGAGAGGGAGGGAGTTCCACCACCAAAAAAAAAGCACTTGAGGTTGCGTAAATCCGGAGCTATAATTAGCAAAGAGAGAGACACCTGGCGTAGTTTCCAATTCCAACAGACGAAAACTTAGGGGCGGTTTCGTAATTGCTTTTTGGTAACATCATTCATTTCGAACACCATGACAATGTTGCCGTATGGCTTTGTGCAAACACGTCATTAAAAGTATCTTTCAAAGCAACGGAAATCATTCAGGAGAAAAAAGAATGGTCCACTCCATCGATATACTTACACTAAGAGGAAAGATCGGTGTAGGGTATCGTCCGGAAAGCAGGCGCCAAGCATTTAATTGCACAAGAGCAGTATATAATTAGAGGAACGAGCAAGAAAATTTGCATATTTCCCTTCCAGTCTTAAGCGAGATCAGAGTTCAAAATCGTCTGTGCCCTCGAGACGATATACCGTAAACAAATGCCTCCATTTTCTCCCCCCCCCCCCCCTCTCTCTGGGATAGCAGTCAGTGAACTATTTTATTTCTTTTCCTAAATGTCTTCTAAAAAAGGCAGGTGTAGAACAGAAGTCGATGTTTAATGTTCCATTTACTATGACAAGTCCTATGATTAGCAAATACCACGACAAGAAGATATGAGCTGATTATTCCATGCTACCACCTTAATGTTTTAGTAAAGCGGATACTTTAATGATAAGTATCAGATTCGACGAAATATTTAGGAATTCAGAGTGATTAGGATAATGGAAAAAATATTCCATCTCTTACACAGCCAAACGGCGAAAAAAGTAATTATCAAATAAAGTGAAATGTATTTTTTAAAAATAATAAGGCTTTAATTTATTTTTGAAATATTTAGGAATATTTAGAAATTTCATAAGAAAAAGGAATTTTTTTTATGGAAAAATTCCATATTAAAATGGATTTTTTCCGCCGCTCGTATCACGGAATGGCGAAAAACGGCGATTCTCAAATAAATTAAATGAAATATATTCTTAGATAATTTTTTTATTAGCAGTATCCGCACAGTATTGCCCATGGCAGAACATACAAGAGATAAAATTAGTTTTAAACGTATGTTCGATTCATTCTGTCTGTAATTCAATTGCAGCGCGATTTATAGAGAAAAGGTTACTTCGTTCAACAAAAGACTCTTTCCAGCGTCTTGACACTTAACCCATTTGCATCATATGAAAATATGAAAAAAAAGGCCCATATCAAGGGAAAAAAAATTGTTTCATATTTAGGTGCAAAATTGTAGAAAAGTAGAAAAAAATCCTTTTTGCTCATTATTTTTCAGTAATTTTGTTCAGTGTGGTAATATTTAAAATATGGGATGCATATAGGTATATAGTATATAACATGAATAGAGTATATATTATATGCATAGCATATAATATGATGCAGCGTATATACGCTCCAGTGGTAGTGACCAGGAAAATTGAGCATATACATACGCTAATGATGCAGATGGGTTAATATGGTCCGGCCAATGTTGAATTTCCTTTGTTTGAACATAATGAGTTTTCAATCGCCGCCTAAAATCAGACGTAAACAAAGAAATGTATAGCATATGCATACCAAAGCTCTTGCTATTTGAGCAGTTTGAGGTTTTGAGTTGATGAGTGTAAAGCACAAATGCGGCTGTTTTAAGCAAGATTCTTTATTTTGATATGATTACTAACTGATAAACCTTCCCAAGTAAATTCTAAACTATACTAAAACCTTCTCCAATAAATGTCCTACAAAACTGTTCAAATATCTCTAATATCAATATTTCTCGAGTTTTTTGCTTTCGAAACATTGACGCTTTCAGGAGATTATTTATACTATGTATAGATTAAAGTAGAATGACATGACAGTAAAAATAAGTAAGTTTAGTCTCAAACTAGTTTTAAGCAAAAGACAGACATTTCTAGTAAAAGATTTGGTAAGATGCCATATTATGCTAATGTGTTCTATTTAAAAGTTCCAAAAACAAATGGAGAAACGAAGCAATATTTGCCCTCAGATTCCGAAGAACTACAAACGTTTTAAGTAGTACTAGATTGTGAAAACTAAAAATAAACGATATTTACCGACTATAAATTATTACACATTTATAAATAAAAATCCATCTGGACTCTTTTATATGCAAGAGGAAAGTTCGGAAGATAGAAATTGCAGCGTAGAGCAGAAACAAAAACACGATTATTAATACATCTTTTCAGCTGAGTAACATTCTTTGAACATATATATGCATAAGGTGCGATTCAATTCGATTTATTAATCTCGCTTTGAAATCGCAGACTGACACAAAGAATTTGTGCAGTACATTGAATGAAACAAAGCATTTCACTTTAAAACTAAATATAGCTGAGATTTCTGATCATTATTATTTATGACTGCTTTTTTAAAATCAGTTTTAAAGAATTTATCATCCCCTCCTCCCCGCTTAGTTTTTCTCCAACTCTATTTTTTAAAAATAAGATTGGATGCGTAAAAAAATTGATCTGGGAATGTCAGTAGGAAAAAAAAAATCATTTTCAATTAGATAATGGAAAAAAAAAAACGTTATTTAGAAGTATTATTTTGAGGATTCTGTTGATATGAGTCATAGCACTTTACAAACCCGCTGATAGTTATCTGTCAGCAATTTAAGCTGAGTGAACGTCGCTTGTTTTTTCAGTAGTATTTCCACATATATCCATTTAATTGATCGAAAATCCAAGAGATTTCGAGTTCGGGGATATTCTGCGACGGAAAAGAAACGAGAAAGTTGCACAAAATAAAAATTAAGAAAAAACAGTTTATATAGTTAAAAAATTTAAGAATATAAATTAATCAGCCCTCTTTCCAATACTTTTCTTAGTACTGTTTATACTTAGTACTATTAAAGCCTGAATTAAGAAAACTAAGAGTGAACTCTTAGTTTTCTTAGTTCAGGCTCACAAAAGGCGTGTAAGACGGGAGCGTCGCACATAAATGCATACGTGTAAGTTGGAAGAGCATAACTTTGCCTATTATATTATACTATATATATTATTATTATTATTTGCTATGTGGCTACAATACATTTCTTTTTTACCATCTAATGTTTCCAAACTTTTCAATCCTTTTTCAAACAATCTTTTACAAACTTTTTATTTTCTCCCTCTTCATTAACTTTCAATTGTCAAATTCGAGTCTGAGGTGTCAGCTTCTAGAGAAGCAATTTTTTTAATGCATCGTTATGAATTTATCAACTTTAAGAATTTTGAAACATGAGTTCAACAACTACCAACATCCAAATCTAAATAACTGGAAAGAATTGCAAATTCTATTACTTGAAAAATTATCAGTTTCTGACTTTGTTTTCATTCTGGCTGATTTTTGGAAAGACTAACCCGATATTCTTTTTATTTCTTTATCTGTAAAATGAAAATTATTCGATAGACAAACCAAATACTCTTTATTTCTAAATTTTGCGTTCATATCGTGTGCAAAATAAAAAAATATTCGATAGCCTGACGAAATGTTCTTTTCATTTTCAAATTTTGCTTTCACATCATCTCTACAAAGATAAATATTTAATAGAAAACCAAATGTTCTTTTTATTTCTAAATTTTGCTTCCATATCATTTCTATAATGGAAAATATTCAAACTGCGAAAGTAAGATAAGAAACCGCATAGGTCGAGATCGCGAGATCAGTTTGTCACTTTACTTGTTTTATAATTATGGATTATCTTCGAAAGATTCGGACTATAGGTTAGAACTTCATCAACCTTCTGAAAATGTCAGAACTCAAACAAGTTCCAAATATACAGTTTTAAAAGCGGCCACATTAACCCTAAAGCAAACCGATAAAACCGAGCACTGAATTGTATACTAATTAGTCGCGGAATAATACAATCCAGCCATCCAAAGCAATTTAGCGCCGGTCCATGGCCAAGAACATCCCCCTCGCCAGCACACACCAACCACCTAACGTAATATTTTTATCCAGTTGTTAGGCGAGCATCAACCAGTTAATCACGCGACATCATCAACTTCTTTTTGTCGCCATATTATTACTATCCGAACACCTGTAATTATCCGTCGCTGTTACTGGACTCAAATTATCCTTCGGTTCGATGATTAGCGTTTGACGACAATTTACTACGACATTCATGCGATCGGGTTTTATTTATGTTTTCTCATATTTTAATCCTTTTTTCATTATTATTATTATCGTCGACGTAATTGGGCGAGTTCGTCGGACTAGTACATGGATTGATCCGGTGGTTAAAAATTCTACGCCTCTTCTAAGACTGAGTTCCTACTCCCCTTTCATCCCTCTCCCCCTTCTCCCCTTGGAACCACGTGGTTGTATCTTGGAGGGAGTTAAGTTATATGCTGCCGTTCAGAGAGTTAAAACGTTGTCCGAATAATAATGACCTGGTGTGCCATCTTAGAAGTAAATTGCTAAGCGCCAAAAAGAGTTGGCTTTTAACTCGCGCGCCCAAACACGTACGAAAGAAAAATGTAACATAGCCCAGGAAACTATTAAGATTTTGCAGCCTCACTTGGGCAACGTGAGATGCTAGAGAATTAAGGGTCGATCTCTTTTTCGCTCAGATTCTTTGTCTTCCGCAACCAGCAGACGGAGACAGAAAAAGAAAGAGAAGGGAAAAAAAAAAAAGATTTCAAACTAGTGAAAGTTCTCTAGTTTGTCTTTTTCGGAGGAAAAAGAAAAAAGTGATTGCATCTCAAACAAAGCAGCAGAGCGGACCTCCCCAACTTTTTCGCGAAATCAACAAAAAGCGTAGTACTCTTTTTTTTTTCTTTTCTTTTTTTGATTTCTTCTGCAATTTTCATATAGATTTTTTTTCTTCCACGAATTCAAAAAGCGATATAACTTAAAAGCAGAACAAGGGGAAGTATAGCTCAGCTTTTTGTAATGCTGTTTCTAATAAAATTTTATATGTTTACCAGTAAAGCATTAAGTGGTATAAACTACAAAATAATTTCATGCTTCAATTGAAAAAAAAAAGCCATTTACTTGGTTTTATGTTTTAATTACTTACAAACGCTTTCAAATCTTTATTACCATATCAAAAATTTTATAAATCTTTATTACCGAATCGAAAAGCAGACGCATTGTTAATCCGTTTACACATTGAGCTTACTAGATTCACATATCTCCACTTGTTGCTCGATGAACAACCCCCTCAATGTTTTCAATATCACTGTCAATAGTCTGTTGAACATTTATTATAGAATGCCCAAATTTAAATGCTCAGCGTTTGCAATTTTTTCAAACATTTCAAACACTCCATTACCTTTATTACAGGACAAGATACATGTTCAAATTTCAGCATTTTAAAAAAGTATCAAATTTTATTCATTTATTTAAACATGGTTGTTTTCAAGTACTTTTGTACATTATCCGTTTTTAATTATTGTGCATTAACACATTAAAGGCGGGAGTCGTAGTACTACGATTTGATCCGCATTACCTAGCATACTTTCGTCAAGATCCCCCGACTTTAATGTGTTAATATGATTTTAACCCTGGTTTGGCGCAGCATAGTCAAACCCATGGCTCTTGCGCCAGAAAAATCCAAATACAAGTACAAATGCTTTATAATAAACATATTTTCAGTTAATATTATTAATTGAATCATCCAATTAAATCAATCGATTCGTTTCAAGATGAAAAAATCGTATACAAACCATCTCAAATAAAAAAATGGCTATATTTTTACAGAATGCAGTTTAATAAATTGATGAATAAAAAAATAAAGCGTATAACATGTATTTTAGTATCTCCATGCATTTATTATAAACAATAAAAACACTCATGAAAATTAACATTTCATATGCAGTTCGAAATACAATTATAATCAAATCAGACTCGTACGCATAAAGCTCGTCTTGATTATGTACACATGTATCTATTAGTATATTAAATACATGTTTATTAAGCATTCGGAGATTGAAACAATGACTTTGATATGTGTAGAAAGCTGATAGCTTGTTTTGATTATGTACACATTTATCAATCAAAGTGCATTAAATACATGTTTATTAAGCATTCAGAGATTTAAATAATAAGGACTCATATGTGTAGAACGCTCATAAGTCAAATGGAATTCTACTTTACATCTCCCAGCGTTTAAAAAAAAATTAATATTCGATATAGGTAATAAGAACGAGTTTATCATAGTTCTGCTATTAAATATATCTGAAAGCATGTTTATTTTGTATCGGAAGTACATATTAATTATTACTAATCATAATCCGAAATGCGTATTTATTTGAATTAATTTTCTTTTAAGAATCTAAAATTTGGACTATATATTGGACCCCTAATTGTTCCACATACAAATTAATCTTTTTTGTTTATTAGTTTGATTTATTTTAAAATTCACTTTGATACCTTTAAATAGTTGATGATTATAAAATTTTAAGAGCTTCTTTTCATAGAGCAACATAGCTGCACAATTTATAACAGTATGTTTATATCAATTCTTAGTTGGTGCATACGATTTTTGCAAATTATATGTATAAAAATGATACATAAATCCGCTCCTGCAATCATCAGTTTATTTTGTTGTGTTACGTATAATATGTAATGATAAAATATTTGTATAATATGAGTAACTATAACCCGTATTTATTAATAGTTTTTACGTTAAAAAGAAGCACGATTATGTGCCAGAAATCCAACTTTACTTTATCCATCAAAAGGGCAATTTTAACAAAATTAAGTGTATAAACAGACCACGTAAATCGATTGTTAGTATAATTTCCATAAGATAAGGATATTTTTATTCTATAGTTGTTGCAAAGACTTATGTGCACAAATTTTATAGCCAAACAACAGAAAAAAATATTTCCGAGTTCAGATTAACATTCTGAACAAATTCTGATTCAAAATTAATCAACAGAAAAGTTTAAGTTTAGAAAGGGAAAAAATATTATTCCAGAATAAATTACTTTGGAATACTTACTTAAATACAGACGCAACAATCAATAAATATTTCAACCACAACAACTGCAAAAACAGAACAATCAAACAAAAACCGCACAGCTGCATATTTTCCAGGATACATTTTAACACCTCCTTGAATGTGATAAATTCAATGAGAATGAATCTAAAACATTCCAAATTGCATTTGAACAAAAAGTGGGATGGGTAGCAATTTTAAAACCCCCACGCTTATAAATTAGTTTATGCAAGTTCTGCCGTCAAAAAAAAAAAAAAAAAAAATTGTTCAATGTCAAAGTGAAAAATGCCAAAAGACAGCTTTAATGACGAATTTATTGACTTCGGATAGCACTGTATACGGCAAAAACAAGCGAAATATATCAAACAGATTTGTTTAAAAAATTAAATTAAGGAAGTTAAAGCAAAGCTAAAATAAATTTTAAGAAGTCAACTACCAAATGCTCCTTTTGGCTACTGTTTATGAATTCAACTGGACTCAAACCATTTAAAGTGTGCTCTATAAATAATTTGCGTATGTAACATATGTTTGTATGTTCTATGCGTTCAAACATATCGAAGCAGCAGTTTTAAAATAAAAACAGGAACATCAGAAAAAATTAAAATTAACTAATGAACCATCAAATATATCATTTCAGATACTACTCATGAAAATTCTAAACACTAAACCAAAGAATTTTTTTTTTTAATTTTTAGACCACTTAATACAAAAAAAGAAGAAAAATATTTAAAGAATTAATTTTTAAAATAAAAATTTGAATTTTAGAAAAATAATGGCATTAGTTTCATGAAATCAGCTACCAAATACTCTCAGTTCAAATAATACTGCAGTATTTGCCACGTTTCCCGATCATTCTTTTAAGAAATAATTTTGCAAAAAAAAAAAAAAAAAAAAAAAAAACCTTGCTTTTAAGCGATAAGTCATTAATGAGGATGAAATGAGGCCTTTGTAACCGTTTAAGGGCAGAAGAGTCTAGAAAGTATAAATATTTAGCCTACCACCAAATTGAAATTGGAATTAATTTGTGTTTTGTGTAACAAAGGAAATCTTCGGGCCACGCTGCTCATGGTACTTACTAAGCTGGAAGGCTCTCACTTCCAGAGCGGGCTTTAAATGGATTCGGGCCAAAGATCTCGTATTCAGATTCAGTATATTTCATGTAAAGATTGTCACAAGAGCCGGGTCGTTAGTGCCCACAGCATTCATAAATAACAATTAACCAACAATAATTATTAGCAAAACTGTCATGTGAAAACATTGCGCAATAACCCTTATAGCACTAAACCCAACTGGAAGTCTATCATTTCCAGAACAGGCTTCAATTGGTTTTGAACCAGAGAATACTTGAATTTTCGGATTCAGTACATTTCACGTAAGGCCTGTCACAAGAGTCGGGTCATTACTGTCCACAGCATTCATTAAATAACAATTAACCGACAACAATTATTAACAAAACTGTCCAGTAAGTGAAAACATCCTTTCTTTCTCGTCTTTTAAAATCGGTGCATTAACAACGAAGAAAAAAAATCCTTTGAAATCCTCGGTTGGCAATTTTCCACTTGTTACTCAAGAAAAGTACTTTCCCCTTCCACCAAAAGGGAGAGAGAACCGACAATTTTCCACTACTTGCTTTGGAACAACTTTTTATGTGTCTCGGTCACTGGAAGGAGTGACAAGGCCAACTATGTCTAAGCCATCAATGAGGTCAGCCACGAGAAATAAAGAGAAGAAAAAGAAACGGCGAAGTGAATGACTACCTAAACAGGTGTGAAAATTCATTTTTCTCCCGTGGAACTTTTTTTTTCTGCACCTGCTTCTGAACAGCGTTTGATGTATAGTATCGAGGTAGATAAACTAAATCAAGACGTGGCCATTTTCTGCGACTTGAGACAACGCCTGCAGCAGGTCAGAAGGGAGGTCAGCGCGTCAAAATCTGGAGGTTATTCATTAGGCGTTTCCCGAGCACTTTTTAATTAGGTAATAAGCGCGATGAAGAAATATTTTTCAGAGTGTATTTTGTTTTTAGCAGTTCATTGCTGCGTTCATTCCCTCTTTCATCCCCCACCCCACCCATTTCCCGTCTAATAACTTTGTGAAAAGTTAATGTAGAGCGCGCGCGTTCTTAATTGGTCGCGGTAATTATGAAAGTTTCTGGAGCGTGTTGAAATATTAACGAGAAAAATAAATAAATAAAGTAATTTAGAACTATTAACTAATGAGAAATCGTTACTTTCAACATTATTATCGCATTGCACTTCTGGATATGAATTTTTTCATCTTCCTATGGTGAAATCTGAAGGCGAAAAACGTCTTCAGTCTTTATGCGAATCATACAGTTAAAAAAGTTTCCTCCTTAAATTACTAATTAATAATTTTCAATGACGACTGTTTATTTTCCCCACTATATTGTAGTTACTATTTTCTGTGCACAACTTTTTTATGATATTATTTAAACTGAGTATTTTATTTTATTCAGTGGTTTTTGTCATTAGACCATCTCCTTCTTTTAATACTCATTGTAAGTCCTCCCCACCTCCAACATCCCTTCACAAAAGAAGTTTTTATTAAAAATATTAAAATAATATTGACAAATATTTTATTCTTTGGTAGCTGTAACAAAGAGGGAAATGTTTCTGTGGATGTCACATATTCATGTTTGATTTAATGGTTTCAATTATTATTATTATTTTAATTTCTACGACCTCCAAGATATTTAACCATTCTTTGTGATCCAATTTCAAGTAAAATGAATTCGATAGCGCTTCTAGTAACACTATTCACATGGACGTTGCTTGATTTTCAGTTAGGTAAAATTCTGCAGATAGCTATACAAATAGTAAAAGTTTTTTTTAATCCCCCTACCACGGCGGGAACTAGCTAAAGATAGATATGATATCTTTATTTTCCTATATTATTATATATATATATATATATATATATATATATATACCCGTATAACCCATGTGATCTTATGAACAAGTTAAATAGAATTATTTTGTTTGAATTTTAAGTGGCTTGGAATATGTAGTCAGAAATTTAAAAATCATGGACAAGTTCGTAAATGGCCCATCTAAGCTCAAAGGAGATGGAAATGGTGTGTGTGGAGGAAATTCCTCTTGTTATAACTTTCTCAATGTTGAAGATAAAAAAAGTAAATCCAATTATCCAAATCAGCGCCTCATTAAGCAAACAACTTTCGTATTTAAAGTTTTCCGATAACGCTAACAAATCACAGTTAAATCACATTTAGTTAGAGACTAACTGTGATTTTCAAGCCCTAATATTGTCTGTTTCGAACATCAACAGTTTATATTGTCAGATAATAATTTGGAATAATCTACCTAATCTAATCTAATCTAATATAAATTAGAATAATCTACCTTTGCTTTTCAGCTTGCCAAGAGAAATATTTTAAAATAAGGTAGAATTGCACGAACAATTTTAATGAACCCTATACCATTTTTTTAAATTTAACATATTCACATACTACAAGACACATTTAAAATCTTTCTAAAAACTATATTAATAAGTGATTCTAATACTTTTCATACTATTTGGTTCTATTAAAAATTATTTATTTAAGAAAATACCAGAGTTGTTCTTCCTCCAGCAAGGAAAATGTTTTAATTATAAACTAGCAAAGCATCTTCGATGACTGCAACTTGAATTTAACTAAACTTCACATCTAGCAATAACTTAACTAATAAAAAAAAGTCAGTTTACTAAAGTTTTTAATTCACTCAAAAAAGAATTAAATTACATTTTTAAAAAGTATAGTGAAATCTATACTTTTATATTATATTACATATATATACGGCCTCAATATAAATCCATAATTATTTGATTCAGCAAAGTTGTATAATCCCAAAATAGAAAAAATTATTCCAACTAAAAATATTATAAACAAAAAGTGATTGTAATGCATAGAGTTCTACATTTTTCATAATAAATAATACTATACATTATTGCATTTATGAAAAATATGTCAATCTTTTTATACTTTACTAGGTTTAAGCACCAGTTTTGACTACTTGGCCAAATAAAATTATAAACACTATGTTGCATATTGGTTCTCAAATCCTATCCTCAGCTTTTCTATGTCAGATATTCGTATTGACAGATTTCATTAATATTTTAAGCTTATATTCATAAATAAGCATAGAAACGTTAGAAATTTAAAATTTCTAAATCTTTTCGTTGAAGTTCTTTAATCTTTATAAATAGTAATTTTTTAAAAAAATTATGAGCCAAAAAAAAAAAAAAAAAAAAAAAAAAAAAAAACGAAAGAAAGAAAGAAAACGTAAAAGCTGAAAAAGAAGAAACCAAATCTATGGTCATTATCATAGTAAAATTCATTCGTATATATATATAAATACTTAGCAAAAATTGATCCTAAAACCAAGAATAAAAATTGTCTGTATTTGTTTTAAAATTAAAAATAAAGAAAAAGCTTAACCACCACTTTACCGTTTTATTTTCTTTGCTATCTAATGTCTTATATTTTGGGAATATTTTCTTATTTTGATTCAAATGGAAATCCACTGCATATTATAATTATCTATGTATTCGAAGTCATTTTAATATTGAATTATAACTCACTGTTATCAAACAAAAAAAATTAGAACAACAGAATATTGAAAGAAAATTCGGTTTTAGTATTGAGTAAAGTACTGAAACCATCACATAGTTGATGGAAGGAAAAAAAATAATCAAAATCCAAACAGATTGCTCAGAATTTAATCTAATATTCAGTTTTTTCTCCCGATTTAGTTTGCTTACAAAATCAAAATTCCATAAATCGTCGCAGATA
>JAPMOQ010029835.1:4539185-4587228 GCA_026543055.1 Argiope trifasciata
GTCGCAGATATGTCATTCGGGTAAATCAGTTAAGCGATTAGAAGGAAGAAACAATGTGAACTGTTGTCAAAGCAAAATCAGAATAGCAGAACATTGAAAGAAAATTTGGTTTTAATATTGAGTAAAGTACTGAAACCATGACATTGTTGATGGAAGGAAAAAAAGAATTAAAATCCAAACAGATTGCTCAAAATATAACGGAATATTCAGCTTTTCCCCCCGATTTAGTTTGCTTACAATATCAAAATTCCATAAATCGACGCACATATGTCATTCGGGTAAATCAGTTAAGCGATTAGAAGGTTAGAAACAAAGTAAACTTTTGTCAAAGCAAAATTAGAATAGCAGAACATTAAAAGAAAATTCGGTTTTAAAATAAACGACATAAATCGTCTGTATTTGTGCTAATTAAAAATTAGGTAAATAATTCATTGTAAACTGTTCGTTTAATGTATATTAGAATAAATAAAAAATATATACACATGAAACAAATATTGAAGTAGCTTCCTAAACCGAAATGCACGGAAGCATTGAGGGGGGGGGGACAAGCGGTATCGATTTGTTGGGGGTCGGAGCGCCCCCATTGGCCGAATGCAAACAACTTTGTCCATCCCTATGGCAACGGAGGAACGAAATATCTGCATCCGTCTCAGGAGATATACTTGCTGTCTGTGCAGGAAAAACTACATTCGCCTCATTCCCCCAGAAATTTAAACCAAACACTGCACATTCCTCATGAATATCGGCAGTGATTATCGTCATTTGTTTTGTTTTGAAATGCAATATCATCAAAAAGGGGGGGGGAGAACTAACCAATCAGGAGGACAGGCAGTAATTATTTTGATGGATCTCGATGAAATTGAACGCTGGCGTTTAGATATGAAGCCAAACCAATAAAAAGAGATGGGGGGGGGTACGAGTTTTTATTGTGTTCTCGAGGACCGTTTTTATGTCAAATGGTTCGGATCGAAGCAGAGGAGTTTTTAGTTTTATGAATTGGAAGTTCTGTAAAGCTGTTTGAAATTGACTTCCAATAAAATGGAAATAAACTATATGCATTCATTAAAAATATGCTATATAAAGCAAAGTTTGGGAAACTTCTAAGAACAGCATTAGGGAGAAAAGTAAAGGCTACTCTGTGATTTTTTAAAATATAAAATATATTATTAAAAACCCATTATATTTTTAGGAATCTGTATGGATTTTAAAATTTTTTCTTTCATCAAGAATGTCATGGTTTCTGTACTTTACTTAATACTATTTTATATTTACAGCATAAAAACTTAATGTCCACGTGATAGACGAAAAAAAATTAATATGTTAAGACAGAAATTGTGATGTAAAATTAACACATATTAAAAATGAGAAATCTAGACATAAACTACCGAGACGGGATTAGTCTCCTTAAAATTTCTCGCATACCCTCTAATAAATGAATTATCTCAATAAACGCTATTGCCTTGCATAGCATTAGTGCACAATAGTTACGAAATAGTAACCTTTAGTGTGAATTTCCCATTTTTACTGAATTTGTCCTGTAATCTTTGATGAGATTTTTGGCGAATAATCCTTGGTCAGCAATCAAAAGCATCCAAAAATCAAATTTGGGCTTCAAAACCCTACTTCCCAACCGACTGAAACCGAAATTTAAAATAAAACTATAAAAGTCGCAAAATCACATATCAAATTTGATAAAAGTCACAGCATTTTTTAGCTATCGCATTTATATGTTTCTAAAAGTATAGACCAACAGATGATCAAGCCCTTCTTTGGCTTCGATCAAAATTTGATTTCTTCTGTAATAATGGTGATAAATCTGGGCACCGAATTTTAACCAGCTAGCTCTTTTCGTTTAGTAAATATGGGGTAAAATTACATCCTAACAAACGGTTTGGCAGATTTCTCCAAGAAAAGATTTTGCTCAAAATCTGACAGAAACTTACAAATACGATATTAGAGTAGTAAATTTCATCCACCTAGCTCAAAGCGATTATAAATTATTTTTTGTCACAGAGAGGCGGACGGAAATTTTTCAAAAATATGTTTTTCGCACTCTGGTAGTCTAAAACGTGGAGATTTATTCGAAATTTTGAAAGATTTCTATACTTTCTTTACATTACGTATACGAGAATATAAAATTGAAAACATTAAACATTAATTTATTAAATAATTAGTCCATTACGCACAATATAAAAATTATTGCTAATCTTGCAAGATGTTTTTTGAAAGCATAATATTTAAACAATATGTATGTTTTTTTATGTAACTAATATACATTAACAAATATATAATCAATTCGATCTGACATATAAAACTAGTGGAATATCACTATCTAAAAACTTCTTAAAATGATAATATTCAATAAATTCTAATAAATATTATCCTGCATCTACTTTCAAAGCTACTTAAAACTATTTTGGGACCAAATCCAACTAAGGATTGAAAGAGAGTCGACCTGTACTTTCAGAAACACGTAAACATAATATAATTTTTAAAAAAACAATGACTTTAGGAGTATCAAATTTTGTACGGGTTTTTGTGACTATAAGTATACTATTGTGTCAAATTTTTGTTTCGATCAGTTGAGTGGAAAATTGTCTAAAATACAAATCTTTTTCTGGATATTATTAATGCATGTCATAGATTAATCATCGAAAAACTCGCTAAGGATGACACGATAGATTCAGTAAAAATTCTAAATTCACGCCAAAAAGTTAATATTTATTAAAAATTGTAAGCCCATGTCATAAAAGGCCTTCTATGGTCTAACATTTTTATCAGAGAGTATGCCAGAATCTTTTGGGGAGACCATTCCCTTAGTTATCAAAAAGGAATCATATCAAAAATCCCTGCCGCTTATTTGAAATTAATTTGAACGCAGATGTTTTTTAACAGAATAGTTAATAAACCCTTTCTATATTAGTGGGCAGTTCTTTGATGGTT
The DNA here is from genome assembly GCA_026543055.1 of Argiope trifasciata. Taxonomy (NCBI): domain Eukaryota; kingdom Metazoa; phylum Arthropoda; class Arachnida; order Araneae; family Araneidae; genus Argiope; species Argiope trifasciata. The sequence continues at coordinate 4,542,129 of JAPMOQ010029835.1, forward strand.
GACGAGTTAAATTAATAAGTATAATAATAAATTTTCTTTAAAATTACAAATGGTTCTTATTAAATTTAAAACGATAGTATCGATTATGTTCATACATCATGTTGGTTTTTGTTTGAATGGACAGTAAAAACCTCGTAGATATTTCACTCACATAAATGTCCAATCAATTACATCCCACGTACAAAATTTTTCTGGCAAATTTTTAAATGCTGTTTCCTATCAATTTTGTTGTCAACAATATTAATAGCGGTAGTCTTCACATCTCTCCGACAGAAAAATTTACATTGCTAAGAATAATAAAACATATCAATTAAAATGACGAAACTATTTTGATGAATCTTCAGATCTTTATCACAAATGCGTTGAAAATTCAAGAGGAAGAAAAGATGAGGAATGTATGCTAATGATACGCGAAACACAAAAAACTCAAGAAAGATACAAATAACCATAGCATCAATTTAAATTAATAATTAAGTTATGGATGATTCACCTTATCAAATGAATGATGTTTATGAGTTGGTAGACTATCTATAAACTGCGAATATCCTTGATAAAAAAAAATTGTTTGAAGCTTCGAATGGGCTTTCTTCTGAATTAGTAACTTTTTGAATAGTAAGTGTTCATTAAGAAAAGTTTTTTTTAAATTTTTAATTAGATTTTTATGAAAAATTTAATTTAAAACTATAACATTTTCTTCCAATTACAACAAAGTACTTTATTAGAAGAATTCGGTAGATGTCTGCTTAAATCAAAATAAGAAAACATTCCCAAAGATGTCATATTATTAGAAAAGAAAATAAAACAGTTATGTGGTTAATACAAAATGCACTTTTTAAATTTTCACCTTGTTATGCGATATGACAAAAACAAACAAACATGAATATAATTGAATCAGTCTGCTACAAATTAATATATTACAAACTAAGCCCCAGTTTTCAAAAGATATTTTAAAATTTAAAAACCATCGAAATTTTTTAAAAATGTCTTTGTTAAATATTTAAGAACACATACATATGTATTATATTTTATTTTCATTGTTTATATGATCATATAAGATCATATCATTCTATATTAATATACATACTTTAATTTCAGGAAAAAAGACTCAAAATATACAGTGCACAGAGCACTATCGATTGCCTGTTGCTGAAAACCAAAATATCACGAATTAAAAAATAAATAAAAGAGTGAAAACGTTGTTCTTGATCAATTTAAACACACACAATTAAACTAACAAACTCATACGGATTGAATCGTACTTGTCATGTTTCATGACCCTTAAAGTAAAGTGACTGCAGGTTATTTGATTCTGTCATACGAATTTACAATATCTTCTCAACATCTTTCATCAATTTGAACCATTTGACAGTATATTATTTTTAAATTTAATTTCTGTAGTTAAAAAAAAAATGCTAGTTAATTTGTAAAAACCCACAGAATAGTTTATCGAAAGAAAAAAAAAAGGCAATATATATAAATACATTTTTTTATCTGAAAGATTGCACATTTAAATTATTCTAAAATATTCATGCATCTAATTAAGGTAACCGACTACGTTCGAAGTAAAAATTTTGAGAAATAAGATTTTTTAAAAACTATTTTTGGTTTTTAGATGTATTATGAATTATTAACACTATCAATACAAAAATATTATTCGAGAATATAATATTTTTTTAGAAATAGGAAAATTTGTGGTAAATTTTAATGAAATTTAACCAAAACGGTTAACACTCTACACAAAACTGTAATGCAACAATCCTATTTTTCTTTCTACACACGTTACAGAATATAATGATAAATGAAATGAACCAAAATCTAAGAAATATTTTGAGATGCAAAGAAATTACGGGTAAAAATATACATATATATGCATTTTTTCCATAAATTCGCAACTTAATTTTTCTAAAAACACTTATAACAGAAAAAGTATTTCACCAACAATCAAACTTTTGGTTCATTTCATTGCCCATATTATTTAAAACACACGCTGAAATTTTTATGTTAATACCTCTATAAGTTTTTGAGATATCGTGTTAATGGTGGATAATTTTTATGAAAATTAAAATTGAAGTTCAAGACAAATTTTAGCTGAAAAATAAATTTTACTTAAAATTCCACTGGATAATATGTTAGACCTTCCTTTTCTAAGAAAAAACAAATTGTTTTGGAAAGAGAAACGTATGAATTACAAGAAATAACACTTTTTTAAAAAATTGCCAATGTAGTCGAATACCCGTGTTTTCAACGTAGGCGGATACCTTAAGTTTCCTAATGTAAAAAGTTAATTAAAATTCCACTCCAATCGAAACAGAACACATTTCACAAGCGGTAGCAATCCACATTCACCCTCACCAATCTCATAAAATGCTCCCCGGAAACTAGCAATTTGTAAGAAATCCCTGAAGTTCTTTTTAAAAAAAGTTCAAGGATCTATGTCACAAAGAATAATCTTTAAAGGAATTGAAATCAATCATAATACAATAGGAAGAAACCAATTACGCCGTGAGCGGAGATAACTGTCACAATTTGGTAGCCCTTCAGCCCAGCGTCGATTCTCAAAAAATGAAGGAATACAACAGAACTGATTGACGTCGTTTTTATCCCTTGACAAAAGCATCTGAAGCGGTTACAAAGTGTCACATTGAAAAGGCAATGTTTAAATAATAGAAGACAGGCGTATGCTTCGAATAGGAGAAGGGAGTAAAAATATTCCCAAAATGATCTGTTCGCTGTCTTCATTGCTTATCGCTCGTTCGTCTTCATGATCATCATTTTTATCTTGTTTGTTAAGTGGCTTGAAATATTTTATTTCCAACAAGGACAGTCTACAACATATTTTATTAACATATTGTAGACTTTGAAAGAGAAGTATAAAATTGACGATATAAAACAAAAAAACAGAGCTGAATTAAAAATGCAAATGCTTATTTTGAAAAAGATTAAGAAACTACTTTTCCAGTTTTTTTTTTACATTTATTTGTTTCCTTTAATCGGGAAAAAAAATCGGAAAACAAATTTTGTTTGCTTTAACCAGTTTTCGAAGTTAATGGAATTGGAAAGGAATTTTCTCGCCAGATTTTTTTTTATTTAAAAAAAAATATCGTAAACAAATACTTTTCGCGAAACCATTTTCAAAAAGTAACTCGAGTTTTCTTTAGTTCAATTTTCACAAATAAACAAATACAAATCTTAAATTGAAAAAGTCTTAAATGTGTTTCATTTTCGATGATGGGCAAACTCCAAACAGAACATCAAATTTACACACCAAGCAATTTATAATTAATTTTTAAAAATCAGATTAAATAAATAAATTCACTGCACCGTTCATTCCTATTTAATTTCATGGTGCTTTTTTTTTATTTTCTCGCGCACATACAAAAGCCATTCCTATTATTGAAAAATTCGACTTCAAGATTTTGCTAAATCCCATTTTTAAATACATAAATAAAAGCATGTTTAGATGAAAGATTGTGAGCATGTGAATTAAGAACATAGCGAGTTCGATGGATGGAATATGGCATGTGTTCGCAAAATTAAAAATCAACAAGTTTTGAAACAAATTCGCAAACGAAAAAAATGACAGCTATACAATAGTATAAATTACACATAAAACGACAGTATTTTTTTTTTTTTTATAATTTAGAACATATGTTATATTTCCCACAGTTAAAATACTCAACAGGTTTGTGTTGCCACTCATGTGCAACAACAAATGTTGCCATTCATATTCAAAAAGTAAAATAAAATTCTGTATATCATTTTCAAAATTGTGTTTACTCATGTTGCCATTCTATTTACTGAAAAAAAGTTAACTAACTAAAAAGTACCCAAGTAAGCATGGGCAAATTTTTAAAAACTATATATTTAAAAACTGTTGAAATAAATTAAAAAATATGGCAAAAAATCACTGAAAAGATTTTTTTAAAAATGAAATATTAATCCAATCATCTGAATAATACTTACTATTAACATAAAACATGAAATATGCAAGAATGTTAAAGAAATTTTAAATATTTAAAAACGAATGTTAATATGTTTGATCGTACAACACATAAGAAAACTAATTCTAAGCCACATGTACCAGTAAATAAAATAATAGGAATAGTCTTCCTAAAATTTTCCCGCATAATCACCAATTTTATCCTCTTTCCCTGATATAAAATTATGGGCATAGGGTAAACTCGCAAACGTGTTTCATGGCCTTATCAGTCAATAACTTCAAATGTTTATATTTGGCGAAAATCTAACATTTTTATTAATTCTATCGAGCAAGAATGTACTTCGTACTCCTTTGTACAGACCGAGTGAAACAAACATTTGGCATGAAACAAATATAATATTATAACGTGTATAGTAACACAAAACATGGTATTATAACCTAGTACAGTTACACAAAATTATAAGGTAAAATTATAGTCACAAGATAGTATGGCCAGTTTCATTGACTTAACATCATTCCATCTATGAATTATTGCATTTACTTGAAAGCGAAAATGCAGACAACAGGCAGTTATTCCATGAGACAAATTTAATTCAAAACTGGGCAAGGATCTACATTCTAGATGCTAAGTCTGTGCATCAAAATTTATCTACTTAAATATTTGTATTTTGGAGTTATCGAGTTTACTTCAAAACGAAAAGCTGGACAGACTTCTTGCCAATGGATTTCTTTTAAAAATTGATAGAAATCCATACCAAATTTCATCCGACTAATTCGAACTCGTTTTTGAGTTATCGTATCCACAGGTATATAGAGTGACAGACATAAGACCAAAAATGTGTTTTTCGAACTTAGGGTGGTCTGATATAAAGAGCAACGTCAAAATCGTCAAATTCGAAATTTTGGACGATTGCATTAATGCCTCTAAACTGTGTTTACAAGAAAATAAACAGTGGGAGGGGTTTCTTCAAAACTTTCTCGCATAATCTCAAGTACATTTGTCATGCCAGAGAACGTCTTACATGACATTAGCGTATAATATTCATTTTTAAATCTATTATTAACTTTTATTACCAAATATTAACTTTCGACGTGAATTCAGCATTTTTACTGATTCTATCATGTCATCCTTGACGAATTATTTGACGATTAATCTCTAGCATACATTAACAGATCCATAAATCGAATTTTTATTTTAGACAAGTTTTTTTTTTAACTATTGAAACAAAATTCTGTCGTAAAAACTCATACAAACTTTGATATAATTAAATTTTGAAGTATCGCATTTACTTGTTTCTGAAAGTACAAACCGACAGAATCAATCAACAGATATTTGGACATTTGACAGGTGTCAACTGTCATCTACAACAGAGATAGTAAACTTGTGTAACAATGTTATTCACTTAGCCGTCTTCGTTTTGTAATGATCGTGTTCGTACAGCGGACAGATATAACAGATTTTACTCAAAATTTGATAGAAGACCGTATACCAATTTGAAACCATTTATTTCAAAGCATTTTTTTAGTTATCTTTGTCGCAGGCAGACGAGCATTTCCCAAAACTGGATTTTTCAAATTTATATATATCTAAAACGAGAAAATTCGTCAAAATCCCGATTTTTTGGAAATTGTTAAACTTTCTCTACACTATATATACAAGAAAATAAAAATAGGTAATTCGAAAAATAACATCATGATGTTTACTTCTGTTTACTTGCGCTTTTCCTTTGTTTACTTGTGATCGGCATTTCGTACAATCTGTGACGTGAATGTTGTTCTCACAAGCATGACTCAAACGGCGAAAAATACTATCAACGAAGTAATAGCGTTCAGGAGCTTATCTGTCAATGCACCTAATTGGAAATGAGCGTAAAGTGCTGACAATGTTAGCTTCAACGGATCAATGAAAGTCGTTACAAGAATGCATTTTTCTCGTTCACAGCACAGTCGTGAGTTTTATTTTGCTTAACTGTTCCCATCATAAAATCAGATACAGTTCTCCCAATGTGATGAACTTGACTGCTCGTATTTCAAACAAACTCATTCTTCGGGAATCCGTCATCGGTTTTATCAATTAGATTTTCACAGTTCTTTGAAGAACATATCAAGATAAGATATTTTTCCGCTCACTGTATGTGCCAATCATTCCTTTTAAAAAATGGACTAGAAGCTCAATTTGGGACTAAAATTAAACCTCATGTCAAAAATATTTTTCTTAAATGATTTCGCTAAAGTTTGAATGCTCAGTCTCTTAATCATTCTAACTGTGCATCAAAAGCGCAAAATAATTTAGGGGGGGGATAAATTATCACATCTAAAACTCCTAAAATAAAATTAAATCATTGATAGACACTATATTTCAATGCAAAATTTAACTTATATCTATAAAAGAGTAATTCTGGCATAAATTTATTTCGTATAACGGTCTAACGATTTGCATAAAATTTTATATTTAGATAAAGTTTTGCTTTTTAAACTTATGGATATTGGGATCTTTCTTTTAAAAAACACGATTTTACACAAAAAGAAAAAAAAAACTTTTTTTTCTATAACTAAATATATGAATAATATATTCAACGTCAACTTCGAAGAGTTGACATTGCAGTATCGTAGACAAAAATAACAAGAATTATGCGTGTATTGCGTGAGTCGCGCTTTTAACTTTTAATTTTTTCTACATTTAAGATTTAATGATTTTCTTCTTTATTTATATAGTTGTCTTTCCTGAGAAAACGTGATTTTATTATGAAACGAAAAATCATATTTTTCAATTAACTATTAGATCCTTTTCTTATCTACTCTCATGCTGACAATATCGTACAGCGCCATCTCGGACCCGATTTCGCCATGGTAAAATTGAGTGCAAGCCGAAAAATACAAGTAACGATAGCTAAAATGTAAAATGAATACTGTGATATAGCAGATTACTATGAATAATATATTAGACTAAGTACATCCACGATTTTTTAAATTCAAATGACTAGTTCATACAGTAAGATTGAAACATATTCTTTAATCAGAATGTGATTTGTATCTAAATATTTTCTATTAACAAAAAATGGGAGTTCAAAAATAAATAAAAAAATGCCGAGCAGAGTCCTGTTTTCTAGATATTATATAATAATTCATAATCGCTCAAATACTCTACGGATTCTAAATTAATAAGATTTCCGAGATTTCCACATTTCCGAGAAGAAAGGTCTAATTAACTTAATACTTTAAAAAAATGGCAAAATGATCAAGAGAGAAACTGAATCACGATTCTTTTCGAAATCAATACAACTTGAAAAGGAATTTTTTTAAAATCTACTGAAAATAACCAATTATGTCCAAGGGAACTAGGCTGTTTCGAAGCAGATGGATCTTAGTAAAAATTTGATTCACCCCAAAATTCGAATTTAAGGGGGGAAATTGATAAAAAATGATTCCCAAAATGGGGTGAAAAATTAAGAAAATGTATTTTCTCAAAAATAAACGCAAAACATCTTTTTTATAGATATATAATCTCATGTATAAGCATGTATGACCCTTTATACATGAAATTAAAGCAACAATTCATGTAACTGAGCTGTTTAATCCTGTCAATCAATGATATACTAAAATTGGTTTACATATAACGATATCTTTCTACAATTTGTATTTTCTAGTTCTTTCGTTTGAAATTTGATTATAGTCGAAAAATTGAAAATCTAATTACCTTACTAATTAATAACAATGTCTAATTTGGAGCCTCTTTTAAACAATTTAGTTTCACACAATAAAAATTTTGTTTAAACATTTTTTAAATTTTGATATAACTTCCCAAAAATATGAGGTTACTTATTTTTTAATAAAATATCACAGAAAAATGGACTGGCTAAATTATTAATAAATTAATCAAAATCATAGATAAATTAATTAAAATTATTAGTAAATAATTTCCTTACATAGAAACGGCATTCAATTATTATGATGAATTGTGATGAAATAATGACTTCAAATATAATATCAAACATTACTATTTTCCTGGACATGTAGAATGAAATATAACGCAATCAAATAAATGAATAGTTACATTTTATTGAATTATAAATAAATGTTATATTATTTAATAATATTTATTTAATAATAATTTTAACGTTTCATACAAACACAGATTGCAGTTTTAATGCATTACAATTCATTATATTTATATTTTTGAATAAATTCATTTATTAGTCTAGACTAGGACCATTTCAGCCAGATTGCTTGGTTGGAAATCTGCCGCCGAGTAGAAGAAAATGCTAAGTGGAATACTTGGTACAAATTCAACACAATAAAATTTTACTGAAGTCCGAATCAATTTAAAACAAAAAAAATATAAAAATATGCTTTAATTTATAATTTTCAACATTCAAAACCTCTATGAAATCATTTATTCATTAATAAGTAACTCTAATCAAACAACATATTGAAACGAATTCTTTTTCATTAAGTCATAAATCAAAATCAATTTCAAACTCATCTGAACAAACCAGTAAATGAATACTGCCTACTGAAAACAAGTAATTAAACCAAACTCTCTGAACAAAATATATCTAAGGAAACTTTTCCAAAATCTTAATCAGAGTCCTAAGTAACTGCAAACATGGGAGAAAAGAGTCTGCCGACACCGACTTGCTCCAGGAAGCGACGTCTTTTCAGAAGCACACCTTTTACTCGTGATGTCAACCTTGCAAAAAAAGGCAAGATGGATTAAGCTAAATTAGTCCGTAAACATGTCAAATTTTCTCTAAACATGAAAGAAAGGATGCCGTAGGGCTAATTGAGGAAAGGAATAAATCGTGTGGAAGTTAATGTTGGGTAAGATGGACTCCATACACAATGGCATCTTTTCATGAATTATAAATTGAGAAATCAACGACGGTCATTTTTGTTTCTGGATTACTAATTGAGGTAGTTTTCTTTTCAATTAAGATATGTTCTTTAAAATATGATGATTCAATTTGATTCATATATCTATAAATGTTACTTGTGATGTAGATTTTATATTAATAAGCTTTCAAGCGACGAAATAAATGTAATTAAACATCGCAGAACTAATTTGAAACAAAGCTGGTAAATAATTCTATAAGTAGGGTTTAATAAGAAAGTATAGTAAAATACTTAGCATTTAATCCTTTGCGGTAGTTTTGAATTTGGGCATAGGTGCCGTGCTGGTCAGAATTAATTTCCTTTGAGCGAAGAGTAATACACAGTATATGCAAGATTATGAAGGAAATATACAATTTACTCTCTCTGATTCTGTTGCTAACTTTGATGTTGTAAACACAGTTAATACAATGTTACATTATAAAAGTTATAGTTTATAATTCGTCACTGGGTGTATCATTCAAAAAAGTCTCCATTGTAAAGTCCTGGTTTTCGATGGCAAGTGTCGCCAATATAATTCGTTTGGCGTCAATGATTCCTCATGGCGAGTCAGAGGCGGCTCTATTAAGTTTCATTACCACGAAGTGGTAGAAGTACCGTATTGGTTCGTAAATAAATTCCTTGGCCCTTTCTGTTCTATCACAGAAATTGTAAATAGAGATGTTTTAAATGGAGAGTAAGGTACGACGAATACAATGCAAGTTTAGCATGCTGAAGGCAAACATACGAAAGGAACGGTAAAATTGCTTTGGTGGCTGAGAGTAAACATACGACCATAAAGGTTAAACTATTCGATTAATAAATAGTTATTTTAGGAATTCTACAGATTAAATTAAATCTTTCTATTTCTGTATCAGGATTAAATTAAAATGAAATAAAACAAACCTATTTTGCAAGATTTAGGTAGGAAACCATGTTAAAAAGTCGAATTTTTCCCCTTTTGCGAAATGATATTTTTTTTAAATTTAATATTCTTAATGTTTGAACAGATTTCCTTACAAAACCATTCACATTTGTTTTCTAAATCTATTTTAAGCGAAGTTTCGCTATTTTTTAAAAATTGCATCTACATATGTTTTAATGCTATTTTATATCTTTCCGTGCTATTTCTCAAATTCTCATTTTTGTTAGGATATTCATACAAAAAAGAAAATAAAATTTAACGTACAGATTTTGTTTAAATTTGATATAGTAATTTCTCAATATGTTCTGCAGTTCCTGAATTAGAGGCTAACATATCTGTTCATTTAGAAATATTTTATATTTTTAATGCTGAAGGATGAGAAAAAGAACAACTGTAAATTTCCTATTATTAATCAAATTCCAATATTTAAAGAAAAACAGAAATACAGCTTTTTTTTTAGTTCAGGAACTAGATAATATATATTAGTTACATTCAACGTTTTAAAAGAAAGTCAGTTGATAAAATTTAAATTACGACTTTTTTTTTTTTTGCTTTATACCTTTTTTTGGTGAAATAAACGACTTCTCACCAATTTTCAAACAACTTTTGCCACTTAGCAGATACATTTTGTCTTTATGGATGGTTTTTTTTTTCACTATTTTCCATACAAATGTACAAAAGTATAATTAAATTCAAATTAATTGTGTAGTGTTGTTGTTGTTGTGATTAATGGCGCTTTACAAACCCACTTACAGTTATTTGTCAGCGATTTAGACCGAGTGAGAGCCTCTTTTTTATAAGTAACCCCAACTAGGGTCAATAGTAAGATTTGGCTACTTCATGCCTCACATTCGCTTGCGCAACTCCTTTTTATAGGGGGCACATTCACACATCTCACAGATAGAACATAATAGAACAATCATGCCCGAACCCTTAATCGAATCCGGGACACCCAGATCAGAAAGACGCGCTATTTTTATGCTAGGACGTCAACAAATTAATTACTTAAATAATTAAAAAGGGGATAAGTTAACATAGACATGACGCACGAAAGTAACAGTTAAGATATTAAATTCATTTATATTACTCAACATCTATAAAATATTTAACATTACATAAAGACAAATATTCAAACAAAGAAAAATTCATTAGACAGCAGTCACTTTTTTTTTTATTATTTTTTAGAATTTACATTTCATTTGAAATTACAAAGTCAGCCCCTCCACTTTCAGCACCATATACTTCAGAATTCCCACGACCATACACGCCGAACAATTCCTATCAACAAGTCACCTTCCAAGCCCACCATACCTTGCTTGATGAAAAGGATGCGCGTGTCGTGCCAGTGGGAAACTCATAGAGAGGTCCTTTACTTTTGTAACCACTTTCATTGGACAACCTCCCACCACTGTGCGAGAGAAAGAGGCAGGCATGCAGGCCCCATTCAAGCGGCTCGTTCTATCTTTTTGTAAGAAGTACGTCATCTCTCCAGCTGGTGAAAGGAGTCGTTCCTTCTCGGCAGATAGAAAAAAAAAAAAAAAGGTGGTCCACCGATGGGCCATCTGGATTTCGGCGAAAATTATTCATGTCGCTACACAAAGCTATCGACCTCGCTCATCTTGCCGGAGTTCGTTCATATTATGATTCTGATCATCGCACGGTTTCATAAATCACGTAGAACAGAAATAGAGATAGGATCGCACCTTGCCATGAGTATGTCTGCCCGATTAAAACGCCATCCTCGAATTGGATGGAGAAAGAGGGAATGTTGTGCTGTTACAGATATGCCATGAAGATGGATTTTAAGGTTATTATAATACTAATAACCGCCTTTGACAACCAGTTGGATCGCTGAGTATAAGTCATTAAAATTTTCTAATAAATCTGTTATGTGATTTGGTCCTAATAGCCTCTTCAGCGAAATACTTTTAAGCTTCAAATTTTAATATTATATACATATATATATATATTTATTTATAATTCGTACTATTTTAAAAGCCATACATTGTTCTGTTCTTTTTTATTATGCATTTCCTTAACTTCATATTAGATTTCAAAGAATTCGCAACAAATAAATATACTAAGCTATTTCAAAGTATATAAAAATCTAGAGTATTAGGAGAGTTTTACTTACATATTCCATATTCTTTGTTTAGTATCTATAAATATTAAGCAAAGAAATTAGTATCATTAAAAATATAACTTTTTTTAACGAAGTAAAATAACTTCAAAAATAAAAAAAGGAAAAATTTAGCATTTTTCATCATGCATATAGCTTTCAAAATATAAATTTATATCTTTCGTAGATTTGTTTTAATCAGAATTAAGTAAATATATCGCTTGTTTTCCTATGATTTACTTAGCTATTTGTTTTAATAAGATTAGAAATTTAACTCCACTATGTCACAAGATTAATTAACTAATTTTTGTAACAATATCGATAATAATTAGAATTGTATAACAAAAATGAAAAAATATCCATAACAGTAATAATGGCCTTTACCAATAGAATTCTTACTCTCCTCTTGGAAAATATACTTAAAATATTTTTTTAATTGATTTAATAAAGAAAAAAATTGGGCAAAGAAATTATTATCATTGAAAAGATAACTTCTAAAGTAAACTAAAAGACAGAATAAAAATTAATTAGAATAACACTTTTCAATTGAGATTTCTTCTAAAGATTTTAATTAATTTACAATAAGGCTCGGATGTATCATTTTAATCCAAGCCAAATATAATTAATAAAATAACATACCAATTTACAGAGTTATCAAAACCGTACGTTCTTAAAATTTAATTTTTATATATCAATATTTCATTATTTTAATTTTTAAGAAAACTAACAAGATCAAACGAATTACATATTTAAATTAATGAGAAGCTTTAGATAACTCTTGCACCCTTTAACCATCCTTATAAGAAGATTAAAATAATCACGGCAGATCATGAACTCAAATATTAATGGTAATGAAAAATGCATAAATGGCATTTCACAAAATAACATATGCTTAAACATCATTTCTTCAAGCTTAGCCAGGGGCACATTTCATTCGCCCTTTCTACAACACCAAAACCTTTGTCTTGAAATTTAATTACGCGAATATTAATTTCTCATTAATCCGTAGGTCCTCATTACATGTGTTGAGTGTCGCATCGTAATCCATGCACCAGGCAATCATTCCGCTGATTATTATTCTCTGACGTATTATTTGGCGCGGGAAATAAAGCCCAAAAATTCCCCTAACAAGCCAAGCAAACGCCAGATGAACATTAAAGCATTTTTATCACCTGCACATACTTCCTAATGAGCTGGAGTTCAAATTCTGTCGCGGTCCATTCACCGAATGTTTCAGCGGCAATTATGTGACTAAAAACACCAGAGCCACCAAGATTATAATTTATAACATCTCTACACGTACACTGATCGTTTATTGATAGGGATTTCACGTGACCAACTCTTGTGATGTCCCCCCCTCCTCCGGGGATCGGAGTCAGTGAAACATACCTACTTACTTCCCATTTTAGATAGCTACATGGATAAAATTTCCATGTTTAGGAGCAGCCATTGACCCCATTTTGTTCTCCGAAGTAGGTTTTAATCATATCCTCGGCGACATTTTTCACTCCTGTTTAATGAAAGCGGGTTTTGATTGCAATCGACTGATGCAAAAAAAGCTGTATATTAATTTTATTGCCTGCTGAAAGAGCTCTTATTAATTTTTGTCGCCATCAAAGCAGATGCTTAAAGAGCGAAACAATAAGCTTTTGTGAAACCATTATATTTTTTATACGTTGCATTATATTTAAAATGATAAAGTATCAGCCCTCAAGCTTTTGATAGCCGAGTATTTTTCCAAAGCAATTTTAATTTAAATAAATATTGAAATTTTATTCGTAATAAATATCAAAATATATGTGTGCATTTGCTTAATTTTGACAATTGATATATTTTTCAAATCAAATGCTCATAATTTGAAATAGTAAAAGAAATTAATTATTTATCACAAATGTATTAAAATATTGCTCAATGGACAATGACACTTGAAATATTTATAATATATTTTTTGTTGATTGTTAGATGATGGTTTCGTACATAAGAAACTAAAAATTGAATAACGATCTTATAATCGAGAAAATTGTGTGTGCATTATATAATTTCTTGCATCTCGGAAAAGGTTCTAAATATTTGGATCAAATTTTATATTTAGATAAAATTTTGCTTCTTAAATTTATTTATATAAGTGTCTTGAAAAAATAACTCAATTTTAGGCACAAGAAAAAAATTCTTATATATAACTATTAAAATGCTGGCGTCCTGGTATAGGCGTAGCGTGTCTTCCTCGTTGATCTGGGCGATCCGGTTTGAGCATGGTTGTTCTTCTTGAGTCCTATCCGTGAAGTGCGTGTATATGCCCTCTGAAAAAGGAGCTGTGCAAGCGAATATGACGCATGAAGTAGCTAAGTCGTACTCTTGGCCTTAGTGCACTACTGGAAAAACAAGAGGTGCTCCTTTCGGCTTAAATCACTGATTGATAACTATCAGCAGACTTGTAAATTACCCGATCATATATAGGTAAAATTGAAAAATATTCATATTTAATCATTATGCAATTCATATATAAATATTTTCTTTAAAAAAACTGCAAAAAGAAACTTGATTGTCGTGATATTAAATTTAACATAGCAATCTACTAAACTTCAACCCGTCTATAAACAAACAAAGGCCTTTTATACAGCTAATATTTGACGTAAATTATAAATTTATTATTTATAAAATAATAAATTTTAATAATAATTAAAATAAATAAATAATAAAATAATGAATGAAATATTTTAAAATATAAAAAAATATATATTTTGCAATTAAATATATTTTTTATATTTCACAAAATTTTTATATCATCTGCAATCTTAATTTTAATTCAATTTTATTTATACAGATTATAAGAACGTAGTTTCTTTACTTTGGTTTAAAAAAAAATTTCAATATTGCTTTTGTTTTGGTGCTTGTATTTTTTATATCAGGTAAATGCAAAAATCATATTTTTTAGAAAATGTAATTAATATTTTTAAATATTTTTATTTTTTTAAAAGATAAATGACAAACTATATTGGATAATCAAAGAATCATTTATAAATTTCGATTACATTCAATTAATTTTGTTAAAATGACTTTTTTTTACAACTTTTAAAAGTAATGATTCATGATTTTAAGCCCATGGCTTTTCACGATAATTTATATCTTTAATAATAAAATTCTTCAGGCGAATAAATCAAAATCATAATTCTCACGAATGACAAATTTTATGTTCAAAAACTAGAAGTATGGGGTAAATGATAAGCACTATTTCCAAAAAGTGTTTAAAAGGAGTTTCGTTTTGCTACTGAGGGAAATCAATTTATTTCCATATAAAATCCTTATTGAAAGATTTAATCAAACAAACAAAAAAATATTGAAAAATTAAAATAAAATAAAGTGTATCATAAAATAACGGCAAAAACGATAGGAATTCGAATAAAAATTGCCTCAACAACAATAAAAAAAAAGCACAAGCTATTGGCAAAAACAAATTCACATTATCAAGAAAAGTTTTTATTCACTCGAAAAAATTTGAATATAATAAATATTTGCTTAACTTGTATATTACATACGTATTATGCAATTTCTCCAAAAATATAAATTTAATGTCAGTTCTTTAAAATAATATGTTTTATAATAAATAACTGAAAATTCAATTGGATAAAGAGATTTATATTCTGTTCTTTTTTTTTTAAAACATTATTTATATATATCAAGAGTGTTATTAATGCTATTATAAATGATTCATCACCCTATGTTATGTTTATTTTCTTCAATTTTATTTAAATAATATGATAAATAATAACAAAATAAAGTGCAGATGTTTCTCATCTCCTGCATATTTTATCTTTTTCTTTTATCTTACCGTACAATGGTTATTTTCTTGGAACATGTAAAAAGAAAAGGAGCCGCCCCCCCCCAAAAAAAAAGATGTTCGAAAATAATCAAGTTTACAAAATAAAGTCTCTGATAGCTGGGCAGTAACCGTTACATCAGTTAAATACACATTATTTAAATCTAGTTGGTGGAGAGTGTTTGACATCTATGTACGATGTACGGCGTATGGTAATATTACAAACGATAAAACATATATTTATTTTTCAATGAATTATAGTTATCAAAAAATACATTTTTTATCCATTCTAGAAAATGGAAGAGTTTTTGCCTAACATTATCTTAAAACAGCAAACACTTTCGAATATTTTGACACGCACAGAACTCATTTTTTTTTATTTCGTTTTATACTCTATATTATATTGCTTCGTTTAAAATAGTTTTAAATTCCACTCCTGTAAAATAAGAAGAAAAAAAAATTGTGGCCCCAAATGTATTATTATATACAACCGAACATCATAATAAGCTAGAAAAGCAGTTTCTAGTAATGTTAGAAATTACCCAAAAGGAAATGATTAAGTACCACTCAAAATCAAAGGTAATCTTTTTTTAAAAAATCATTTATTCATCAAAACGAAATGAAATCCTTCAAGGATAGATAGAAAGACCATGATTTATTACATCTGAAATCTTAACCGTCAAATTAACTTTTTATGTAACGTTTTTTTCAAAGGAAAAAAAGGTGTAATAAGTTTAAAGAAGAAAGAAAAGATCAGTCCAATCAATTTCAACTTAATAATTTCAGATATCTTATTAAACAGAATATCAATTGACAAATTAGAAGCATATATCACTCATCACATTATTATTACTATTTTAATTAATCGAAAGTTTAATAGCAACGACAGAATTTAAGTATAGATTTAACAATCTTTCACGTTGTTTACTTTATACAAATTAATCTTGTTCTGTCGATAGCTGCACAAAGGAGAAATAATCGTTGAACTATCAGCAAAAAAAATCTGAAATAAATGAAATAAAAAATAGACCTACAAATACAGAATAAAATAAGTAATTTTTAAAAATTCAATTCAGAAGAATTTCGTATAGTAGAAAAATTCGAATTGGTTCTGAAGAATTATCGTTTGTTTAAAATACGATTCTTATATTCTTAATTTTCGAATTTTTTTCTGTGTTCGATTTTTTTTTCACGTATTTCTTTCTACAAGTTACCAAATTTACCAACCATTGCAAAATAATATTCACAGGTTTGAAAAAAACCCTCTTTTAGTTATTATTGAAAACGTAACTAATTCTGTTTTTGTTTCTATTTTGCAATTTTTGTAAATGTAGGTATTTTATAATCAATACATTTTATGTCTTCTTTTTATTCAAAACTACCTTAGTTTTTAATATCAAAAATGCTTCATTAATACGAAGATTTCCAAGTTTGGATTAGCAAAAATAGTTAAAGTATTTCAATAATGGTTTCATATCAAACTGGATTTCCCATTAGGGTTAGACAAAAGCAGATTAATTTATGTTTCTGCTAAAGTATTACTTTTATATATTTGCATTTCATCGGCTGATAATTTTTTTAAAGTTATAATTAATTTTCACTTTTATTAACAAAACCTTTTTTAGCACATTTATAAAAAATTATTTTTAATATTGCTTATAAGTTATATTTTTAGAATAATTTACTAATATTTTAGCCGTACGGTTTACGGACTATTTCTGTACCATTGCATCAAACCAAATACAGCATTAGTTTTGGGGTTACGATATGAAATTAATAATTCATTCGAAAAAGGATCAGTATGAAAACATCTAAACTGAAAAGCAATTTATTTCTTTAAGTCCATTGGTATTAATGATTATTCGTATTCACGAAAACAAATAATTAAAATGCTTATTATAATAAATTAATTTTTCTATAAACAATGAACCCACTAATCCCGAAGTTCAATATACGCTAAACATCAATAATATATTCTACCTTCATATTAAAAAAAAATTTAAATTATACAAACTTAATGGTAATTTGAAATAAACAAGTAATTCTATAGAAGTTGTTTATATCTATAAACCTTAATGATTCCTTGTTAAAATAATAAATATAATGATCTCAGTGAAATTGCATGATTGAAAATCTAAATTTAACTATGCAAATTAGAACTGTACACTATAGTTAATGCCTGATTAAGCTTATAAAATATTCAATTTTAGATTTGCATTTATATACGAGATTATTTTAATGATGTATGGGCAAAAAGCCATAAAATCTATGTCGAAAGTATTTTTCTTTTGTATTAAAAATATTACTAGAAGACGCTGGAAAGGACAAGAAAGAAAGTTAATCAAGAATTCCATTTTCTCAACATTTTATAGTTCATTAATGCACACAATTGTCAAATTACCGCAACCATTTTGCCCATTTTTCTCCCTCATCAAAAAGAAGAAAAAAGTAAGTGGACGTTGCGTGAAAATAAAATATTATGAAATATATATTTTACTTGGCTCTATTTTCCGCAACGAATTCGCACAAAAAATTAAAACATATATTCTTTTTTCTTATATTATTAAACCTAAGAATTCGTAAATTCTCGTAGTAAATCAATAGTCAATACAAAGTTTTAAAATGTTCTTTATTCTTATATTTTTAAACCTAACAATTCGTAAATTCTTGTAATTAATCAATAATCAATGATTCAGATACGAATTCTTACAAAGATTAAAATAAATGCTCTTTATTCTTATATTTTTAACCTTAACAATTCGTAAATTCTCATAATAAATCAATAGCTATAAGTAAGAAGTTAATGTTGCCAAATTCTATGAATCAAGTCTGTTTAGTATTTCTTGAAAATAAAGGCCAAATCAAAGCGTCACTATTTATTCTTATCGAGGTATTAAAATACAGAAAAATAAATCCTTTCATGCGAGGAAATATAAAATTTTTAGGTTTTGATATATTTGCAATGATAATTAATGGAATATAAATGTATTCTATATTTATAAGAGTGAGACATCTGGTGGTTTAAATTGCTGCTTCTGAACTGTTATCTATTTGTAAATTATTTATTTTGTAAATAATAACACAAGTTGACAATTTTCAACTGAATGGATGAATGATTTCTTCATAAAACTTCTTCATAAAAAAAAAATGCCCCGAAATTGTTGAAATTTTACCAATAAATCGTTTGAATTTTCCGAATAATGTTCAAACAATGATTATTTCAGATGGCATATAATTATTCTCGGCTGATATAAAAATATAGAAAAGTTGCTAAACATCTAGGATAAAATAAAGGATTAAAAAAATACTGCGATAAACGACTAGTGATTTTTATAGAAAAAATATTCTTAATCTTTTTGCTTACGATTATTATGAAATTAATTGCACTTTATTTAATGAATAATAAAATACTTTAAATTGTTAACTCTATCAGTGTCGTAGGACCATTGCCGCAAGCATCGTTCGTTAGAGATGATCTAGCTACGTTTGGGGGTGGTGCAGGAAGCTTTCTAACAATGAAATTTGTTTGATAGATATCAGCTAAATAGATACTTATTTTACACTAGCAGCCTTTGGAGACCAGTTGGTTCGCCATGAGTAATGCTAAAATTATCAATTAAATACTTGCTCTCTTTATAGCTTATCAGCCAAATATATTTAAACTTCAGACTTCGATAGTTACGTAACTCATATTACTTTAGAAGCTTTACGACTATTTGTTCATTCTATTATATATTTCTTTGATTTGCCATCAGCTGCTGTGGAATTAATTATGTGGAAAATATCACATCTTATATTTATTCCATAACATTACACTACCATTCCAACACGTGCTGAGCATCACACTTTCCTCGGTTTAATTTGCAATAAGAGTTAATTTAATCATTCCGTTTGAGTTTTTGTAAAAGCGATGGCAATGCACTGACTGGTACACTCATAACGTGTTCTTGCAGGTTAAATTCTACTTTTCATAGGGTGAGAAATTAATTGTAGGAAAATATAATTACAGTATTTTTTTTTAATTCATCAATAATAGAAACTTAATTTATAGATTAAAACATTATTATCAATGAAAAAAAAATTGTTTTTAAGAAGATTTAAAAAGTTTTATGCCGTAATATTTTCGTTACTAAGGTTTTACAAATTGACCAATGGACCGGGATTTGAATGTATATACAGTATAAATTCAATCAGGTTTACCGTAAACAAAAAATATTTATTGAATTAATGTTTTAGATATTGCAAACGATCATAGAATCTTTTCCCTTGCATTTATCTTTCTACAAAATATCACATTTAATATTTAACTTATTTTATCCAGCCATGTGCTGAAAGTTGCATTTCTTTAGATTTACTTTGCAATAATAGTTGATTTTTTTAAATTTGAACTTCGGTCAATCTAATGGCAACATGATGATAAAACCTAATTTTTTCCCCCTTGACGTGCTCTTGCAAATTAAATTTCATTGTTCAGTCCGTAATATATTGTTGAAAAATATGTTTAAAATACTTCTTTAAAAATTCGTTAAAAATGGAAATTTAAATTATATGTTAAAATACCATTAGAAAGCTATTTTACCATTATAAATTTAATTTTTTTAACCTTTAAATTGATGTAAAGTTTATGCGATAATATTTTCGAAAGTTATAGTAGAAAAACGCCAAAGTTTATCTTAATTTTTAATTAATTCAAATTAATTAAAAATTAGCAAAAAATCGCTCCGAGGTGCACATTCTCGATTCCCAAAGTATACATGTGCCAAATTTGGCAGCTGTAAGTCCAACGGTCTGGCCTGTAGAGCGCCAATACACGCAGACATACACATTTAGCTTTATTATAAGTATAGATAACAACCCTTTAAGAATATGGTCTATCATGCAATTTTTAATGGTAGCTTTTTTTTTTCAAAGAGAAATTCGGACGATTCCAATATTCAAATATACTTGAACTAAAATGATCCTACAGGGTTAAAATTAGGTATCATTTATTCAGCTCAATTTCGGAAGTCATATTAGTTAATATAAAGGAAAGTAACACTTAAAATATATAAAGAAAAGTAACACTTAAAATATACAAAATAAAGTAATATATAAAATAATACACAAAGTACTTAAAACTTTAAGCAAAATCCATAAAAGTAAAAGAGTTTCGGAGCGTTATATACATGAATTGTAAAATCAGAAGAATAATTTATTGACGAACAAAGAATTTGGTCGCTTATATGAAATCGTTTGTTCAGTCTTTTATAAAAGCATTAGCAGCAACTTCAAAACAATGAACATGCTTTTATTAAATAACTTTACTGGTTCTGTAACAAATATTAATGAAAAGTCAGATAATACCACTTATTGAAACGTCAAAATAATTCATCGACTTTCAAATACGTTTAACTAAAACTATTAAAACTAAAGAGACCTGTTTACTATATGAAAAGAAAGTAAAATTAAGGTTTAAAAGAAAAGGAAAGGAATTTAATACGAAAACTTTTTCCAGTTTCGCAAATGCCCTTGAAATATATGAGCCAAGGCCCCGTCAGAACTGTCATATCTTTCTAAACTTTTCTAAAATTCGTCGCGTGTGTTTAATATTCACAGTAGAAGGCGTTTGCAACAGAGGGTGGGGAAAAGCAAAAGGAAGGAAAAGAATTGTGTAGAATGCGACGTTGGGTTAAGAGGTCATAAATAAAAGACTTTCCAATATCGTCGCAAATTCGCCAACAGCATAAAAATTTCTTTTATATACTTTTAGACACATTAAAAAATAATATCACGCTTAGCAGTAAACTACTAGGCAACAGCATTGCAAAGCAAATTCTTTGTCATAAATCTCTTGGCATTTCTTTATTTATTTACTGTTTTAGTTAGAGGGAAAGAATGCAACCTCATTTGTCTTTTTTTGGAAGTTAAAAAAATATCGCCAAGACAGTTTTAGACTCTTAAAAACAGTACGTGAGGAACTCAACTTTTCTTGGTCCCTCCCCCCTTTTGTTTAGGAATGTATTTAGAATGATGTTTCTTTTTTAAAAAAAAAAAAGAAATTGGCAACTTTTTTATAAACTATCGGTGTTATTCAATTATAAACACATCTGTCAAAAGTAGGTAGTGTGATGCTTCAGTACCAAAGTTAAAATATTTTATTACATCTTGTTCATTTAAAAATATTTTCGCAGACGATTATTTTTATTACATCGTTTTTATTTAAAAATATTCCCGCAGACGATTATTTTTATTACATCTTTTTCATTTTTCATCCGCAGTCGATTATTTATAATGACAAATGTTGTAGCAAACTAGTTTTCAGTTTAGTTTAGAGCACAAAATATTTTCTCACAACAACAAGAACAAAAACAAAATGAAAATTAATCGTCTCTAAATAATAGCAGCCATTCTTTAGTTTAGCTTTTAACACCGTCGAAATTTCTTCAATTATATTCACAGTTACACAATTTAAGCAATCATATACGAGATTCCCATTTTTAAATCTAGTTTACATCTAATCCAGCGGGAGTGGTCTCGCAAAAACGTTCTCGTATACTCTCTATTAAACTTGACATTCCAAACAACGCCTTACATGGCATTGAAACACAACAGTTATTAAATATTAAGTTTTGGCGAGAATTTAACATTTTTTCTGAATTTATCACGTCATCTTTGGTGAGTTTTAATTAATTAATCCCTGGCATGAGGTAAATAGTACCTAAAAATTGAATTTGTGTTTTTGGCACTTTTTTTACAATACATTGAAACAAAAATATGATCAAACCACACTTATAGACACAAAATCCCTTGCCAAATTTGATATATTTAAGTCATTTGGTTTTTGAAAATTCGCGTTTACATATTTCTAAAAGTACAAATCGACAGACAGTATACCCGCACATGGATTTGGCAACCATGACAGGTGTCTACATAATGGATGTTTAATTTATGTACCGAATTTTATTTCGTAGACTTTCTTCGTTTTGCAGTTACAGCATTGATTTATATGCGAACAGCCTGGGAAACGAATTTCATATGAACAAATTTCACTCAAAATTTGATAGAAATTTACAAATTTAGTGTTCAGACCGTATAACAAATTTGACCCATCTAGTTTAAAGCAGTTTTGAGTTATCTTTGCCACAAAGAGACGGATAATTTCAAAAACGTGTTTTTCGAACTCAATTAGGTCTAAAACGTGGTGATTCATAAAAATATCGAATTGGAATTTGTTTGGGAATTATTATACTTTCTCTAAACTACGTATAGGAGAAAATTGTTTAGAAATACGCATACCGGAAGAAATGATGAAAGAAATTTGTCTGGAAAATAAATAGATAATGGTACTTGCGACATGAATTTTTTCTTCTCAAGATCAGACTAAAGTATTAAATTTGATGAAAATATGCAAATTATAAGCACCAAATTATTGAAACTATATGCATCAGTAGCTAGACTAAGAACGAAAATACATTGCTCAATGCATTCTCATAAATAATAACAGTTCCATTTTATCAAATCTTTCCTATTCGTTTTACGATTCGGAACAATGGAGAACGATAATGGTACTCTCCGACTGTTCTTCATATTGAAAGTTGTTTTCGTTAAAACATATATAAACTACTTCATATTTTCGAGTTTTCCTATTAAGAATTGCATATTCATGAATTTTTACGTTTTTTAAGTAATTTGAATACATTCATAGCTATTAGTTGTGGGAACTAAAAAAACCTTTTTAAAAATCACACATATCATTACACAAATGATTAAACATTTTGCTGTAATCATTCTAGTGTCAAAGAAAAAAAAATCTTGTTAATACAATAACAAAACGTAATATCATTCACTCCATATAATTGAAAATGTGAGCATTTTAAATGCCATATCTTCAGATCAAACAATATTTTAAAACGTGCCCTTTAATTTCTATTAATACAAAAAATATACTGACAAACCGTCATTAACAGGAGTAGTTTTTAAAATGTGAATGTAACTAGTTAAATTTCCAATTGACGCAGAAACTCTATTAAAATAATATAATCTTACATTTTTTTTCAATCACGAGAACAATTACTTTCATTTAAAAAGAAATTATAAAAAAGGAAATCACTTTTGATTATAACGTATGCAGCAGAACGACATAGAAATAAACCAAATTATAATCAGACGATTTAAAACGATTTGATTTATAAACGAAGAGACAGTTTATACAAAAGCACTAATCTGCGAATTTCCCTATCAATACGGATAAACTGCTTATCTTTGTAGCTTGATTAACACTATTTTCACTAATATTTTCATTGATGTACATAATAATCTTCTCAGATACGGTGGGAAACGATCTATTACAGTTTTATCTGCATTCTCTGAATCTGAATATTGATATTAAAAAAAAGCCAACTAATTTTGTCGATCAAATTACGATCCTGAGAATACTTAATTTATTAATTACTATAAAATATGCTCTAAAATAAGTTTAAGAAATATCGGTAAATGCTACAAAAATATAATTGTCCGAAATATAACAGTATAGCAGCCTCAAAGAATGAAAGAAATTTATAAACCACTACAAAATCTTACATTTCTCAATTATTCCTTTTTCAAATCGCATCTGTAATTTTTTACTCTTCCAAACGTTATTTTTGCTAACTGGAATATAACAAAGTTATTGCCAATATTGGAATCATATCCAAATTTTGTACATTTATTACGTTTTGTAAAACATCATAGCGTAATAAATAATAACATAATATAATATCATCTTCTTCGAATAAAAATATTCATTTTCGAAAAATAATTTCTAACTGGAAGCCTCCTATACAATAAAAATTCTCAAATTAAAAATATAAAATAGAGGTGTCAAAAATTAAGCTGCGAAAAATCAAAACTACTGTATGAATCATTTATTTATTTAAAATTTATTACTTATTTGAATCACATTTTATTTACTATATTAGGAAAATATTCTTTTAGGAACTGGATAAACAAGAGCTTATACAAGGATAAAGAAATATTTCATTTTTTTAAAGGCTAAATTTTTTTGAATTTCTTTCCAGTGAATATTCGCATAGTTCTATTTTAGTTATTTATTTAAAAAAAAAAACACCCAGAAATTTTTAGCAGTACTTTTAAAATCAATTTTTTGCCATTCAACAAAGCAAGAAAGATAATCATACTACAAAACCCCAAAAAATTACTTTCATGCTTGTTAATCAAGTTAATAGTTCTTTTGTTAACCAAGTTTTTTTGGTAATCAAGTTTATGTTTTTTAATGCAACTAACTTAAATTCAAACGATTTTTAAAAATTAATAAATATACATTGATTAGCACATTTAATTTTTCAGAATTTTTTTAATGTTTTTTATGCAAACAGCCCCTAGAAAAACTACTTTTAACAGCATACAATTGCCTTTAATTTTTTTTTTTGTCTTAAATTCAATATTTTAAAAAAACCCGATCATAAATACTAGCAGTGTATTTATTATATTGGTAGTGTTGTAATGGATATGAACATAAGAACATCTCACAAGAATTTTTCACTGAAAATTAAGTCAGAAACTTTCAACAAATTTGAATAAAAATATACCAATAATTCTGAAAATTTGCATTCTAAATCTGTTTCTGCACTGCTTAAATTTTAATTCTTGTTGAAAATCATAATGGAACGAGATTTCTAAAAACAACACAAACGTTAAATGTTGTATTCGAAAAATGAATGCCGATGTCGACAAACATAAATATTGTGCGTATTATTTCGTATCCAAGGTCGAAAGGAAATTCGTTCGAACATATTCAAAAGGTTCGACTTAGTGACAGGATTGTATTGAAATGTCGATCCTTATCACGGTTGCAGAGATGTCATTTTAATCTGCGATGCTGATTTTGCAGTGCATGGCATTAGGAAGGATATACACACCGTAGACACATAACGAATATACGTCTGCCTTGTGAAGGTCATTTACAACAAAGGGGAATAAGCTTAGCAAAAGGAATTAAGGTAACAAGCCATGGAAATTTAGACACACACGAGTAAAAATAGAGCAGTTTAAGAATGATTTATTTGAAACAGATGAGCGAAAACATCATAATATTTCTAAACTAAATATACGGAAACAAAGATAGAATTTCGCGGTTTCAGTATTTCCAACATGAAATAGTTTGAAGACGATTTTCAACATACTTTCGGTTTCGAAGAGTTTAATTGAAATCGGAACCGAATGCTTAACAAAAGTCGTTTGCTTATAAATCATTTGGTGTAATTTTTAAAATTTTTAAAATTATTTTATAATTTAATTCTGAAAAATACACCACTTCAGAATAATTTACATTTATTTTACAAAAATTAAACAATATATATGAATATACAGTGGCACAAAAAATTGAGAGTACACCTTACTTTAAGCAGGACATTGATCCCAAATAGAATGCACGTAACGTCAAAGTATGGTGTCTTTCTCATTATAAACAGCAGTTACACACACAACACTAATTCCCCGACATCGATGCTATTGAATATTACCATTTATTGTGGGTCATACTCGAAAGACTGGTTAAAAAATTAGAAACAAAACGCATTTAAAACCGTGTTATAAGAAAAATAGGGTAAAATATCTTCAGACACCACCAAAAATTGGTCGAATCGGAACCATGACGGTTAGAGGACATTATAAGAGCAAAAAGACGAGCAAAACTTTGTTTCTATGCTAGATTTTACGAAAACTTCATTGTTGTACTCTCAATTTTTGAGCCACTGTATATATATAATAGTTTTCAAAACTTTAGACGATATATAACAAATATGGCATATGGTAAAATTTACGAACTCATATAAATTTGGGGAAAAGAGCATTTCGATAATAATTTATCCAAATAAGAGGCAGACATTTATGCATTTCAAAAATAATTCTTTATGGATACATAAAAATGTTTGGCGACAGCCTCTCGTAGCTTCAAAGAAAGACGTTTAACTAATCTAAATTATCAATTTATTTTTATGGCTTTGACGTTTGATTTGCACCGATATATTTTTTAACCAAAACAGACTGAAATTAGTCAGAATTTTGTTCCTATAATTTTAAATAATTAATTATTTTTAAATTAAAGAAAAATTAGTACAAATATTGTAATAATCACAAAATGTTTATAATTAGGAAATCTATGAAATATTTACTAATTAAAAAATTATTTGAGCCATGCAATGTTTTTAAAGAGTTCCTCTCATTTGTGCAATTAATAATGTAAGAAGAAAATGAATTAAGAAAATGTAATTTAAAGTTCCTAACATAATCCTTGTTAGCTCTTTCAAATATCAATAAAGACAATTATTTAAATATGAGTGTAATTATTAAAAAAGTAATCAGAATGTTAAAATATTCATTTAATTTTAACCATTCATTTTTAATATTAATTATATTTTAACCGGCTCGTACAAGATCAAATGTCAATAACATTGAAGGTGGTACATTTTTCAGGAAAAAACCAATATCGATAATAAGCAAAAATATTATATATGAATAATAAGTAAAAATATAAAGCAAAAAGAGCGACTTGACTCGAAAACCCACAACTCATGCATCATTCAAGTTGTTCTTATTTAAATAGTCAGCAAAACCTTGTCTTAATATAAAATTTAACCCAAAGTATTATGGCGGTTTATGAGAGTCACGAAATGAATTTATATTTCAGTAGTTATAAAATTTAAAAAAGTCTTTTTTCGGAAAAATGTTTTATGTGTGTGTGTAAAACCGCGAGTTTTCCCTTCCCCCGGGAGATACGCCTATACAAATAAACAGCAAAACTTTATTTTACAAAAAAAATTGATCCAGTACCGGTTTCGGCATGGTTGTACTTCTGTCAAAAGGTGTTGTGCAGGCAAATGGGACACATGAAGTAGCCAAGTCGTACTCTTGGCTTTAGTTGGTGCTACTATAAAACAGGAGACGCTCTCTCGGCCTAAATAGCAGATAGATAATTGTCAGCGGGTTTGTTAAGTGCCAGAAGTCAAAACACACATACGCACACATAAAAAAATGCTCGTTTAAAGATATAAGTTAATATATAAAAAAGGAGCTATTTTAAAATGCAAGAGCTTAACCTCCTCCCATTCCATACCCATTTTTTTTTTTTATCTTCCACTTTACTGAATTTCAAATCTGCAACAACACCTATCCAAATGCCAAACACAAACAACATCACTCCCACTTTCAACTCGAAGTTTTTACAGTCAAAACATAGAAATTATTGAAAGAGTTTGCGCAAAAATTTAAAGACTCAAACTCGATGTCGTTGGGTTTGAGATGCGTCTTTTTCGATGTATCGCGAAATAGGACAAAAAAGGGGGAGTACAGGACGAGAAAATCCAATTTCCCTAAATGATATTTTGCGTATGTCAAAAGAGGAGACAGTGTGTGTTGGAGGGGGTACAGAAAAAGACGAATGGTCGACCAGAGATTTTCCCTCTTTCTCTTTCTCCCGTGGTAATACTGCCGCTGCACAACCATTAGCATCTAAGCCCCCCCCCCGTGCGTTCCATCAAAATAATTTAAAATCTTTACCCTGTCGACTTTTTTTCTTTTTCAGATTTTTCCATGGGAAATCTTCCCCCTGAAAAGAAGGAAGAGCCGCATTTATGACGGCAGAATAGATGATGGCTCCGAATTTAAATCGGATATTAATGGTATGCGTTAGAAGAACATAGAACTACTATCTGACAGAGCTCAGAACGCAAAGCTCTGTCCGATTCCGATCTCATTCCATTCGAAATAAAAGAGAAAAGGACGGATCTTTGCATTTTTGAGCTTCCTCATGCATTTCTACCAAAGTACAATCTCTGGAGCTCCAACATTTTTTAGGGCTGGAGTGATTTATTTCAAGTGATATTTCTTTTCCTCAAACAGGAAGAAATGGAATAGAAGCAAATATACATATTTTTTTTTACCTCCTCATAAGAATAACTCCATGAAAGTACCATGAAAATCATCCGTGCGCTTGCATATCATTGGTGGAATTCGTTTATGATGCAGGAAACGTAATCGCAGACATTAAGAACAATGAAAGAATTTATTACGAATCACAGAAGAACAAATTTATGTATATTATTCTCCTTACTTTCAAAGAATATAATAATTCGCAATTTCCTTTCGAACACGGCGTTTTTTAAGAATCAGGAAAAGAAAATTTGCATGCTTATGAAAAAATATTCAAAATATATATTCGAAGCCTACCAGAAATAATTTTAACCTAAAATCACGGCAAAACACCTGTCTTTTTATAAGCGTATATTTATTTCAGCAATGAGAATTGAAGGATTTTATTACGAATTACAGAAGAACAAATTTAATGTATATATTTCTCTTTCCTTTCAAAGAAAAAAAATTTGCATTTTGCTTACGAACATGATTTTTGTTTAAGAATCAGAAAATTTACATGCTTATGATAAATATCACTAAATTTTTCGAATTTATGTATCTTCGAGACTTTCCAGAAATTATATCAACCCGTAATCAATGCATAAGACCTTTCTACTTTTAAGTACTTATTTATTTAAACAAATAAAATAATTACCAAATTTTGATACAAATTGAGTGCATGTATTTATAAAAAAGTGATTCAAAATGCTGCAAATGGTACTTTCGTCCACTTTTTATCAGAATTTTAAAACTTATCAAAGAAAATCATTTAATCTAATTACAAAATTATTAAACTTTATTTATTTATTATCATAAATATATTATAAATATTACGCTTTTTATTCCATACTACATTCTAATACTACAAGAAAATTATTATTTATCCATATGTACGTACAAAATACTAACGCACGTGGCACAGAAATCATTGTTGGCATTCAATATTATAACTTATTGCTGAATGGCAACAATGACACTGTAAACTAATCACTATACGAACGTTTCTGACTGCTTTATTGAATGTTTTTACAACAGCACGTGGTTATGCTGATTAAAGAAATTTTAAAATGTGATTAAAAATGCTTTGTAGAGGATTGGTATTCCGTTAAATCCATACAATCCATTTGAATTGCAAAAGAAATAGGCGCGGAGCAAGAAATTTAACAAAAATTAAAATAGGCTTAACAGTCGCTACTTTGGTAATCACAACGACTTATTTATAGCATAATGATAATTTAAAAGCCGAAAACCTAGGCGAAAAAGCTGGCCACAAAAACCAGCTAGCTTCAATTACACTGTTAAAATTTAATAAAGCTAATTTTGAAATTTCCATAATGCTACTTAGCACCAAATATAGATTTGAAATCAGATGACACGTACAATGACGTTTATCAGATTATTGAGACTATGTGAATCGACTCCTTTGTACCTAATTCTATTCATTAGAACATAAATATATTATTACCAATCAATTTTAAAATTCACAATTTTGCAATGTTTGAAACGCAAATTTAAAAAACATCAATCTCCTAATAAAAGTGTATTGCTAAAGTTGACATTAAATATGAAAACAATGAAAATTTGTTCAAAAAAATAAAGAACAGATGCACCCCACAGATCGCAAAGCTAAATAGTAACTTTTTTTTTGTACAACAGCATCAAATTCTAAACATTTTTTTTCTCTTTTTTTTTTTAATGACCGTATGAGATGAAACACGAACCAACGTAAAACGTTTTTATTGAAAGCAGGTGACTTTAGAGAAAACACTAGTCGGCATTCTTCAAGAAATAATTAACGAGTATAATAAAAGTAAATTAGAGGTCTCTCGGAAATATTTCCGTTTCTTAATCACGTCATCTCTGTTAAAATTCGATTTTTTGGTACAACTGTTCGGCACTTTTGCATCTTTGACAACCGTAAAAACGTATTAAACATGAGATAGAAGTAATAAATCAGCTCAAACAAATTCTTTGTTTAATTTCAATGAAAGTGCTTGCATATTTGATTGTAATTAGCAGTTCTAGTATTATAATATGTTGTTACTGTTCAATTTATAAATCTTTAACCGCTAGGTCTGTGCATCGAATTATCATTTCTTAGACTGATAAGCTAAAATTTAAATCATTCGAAAACTTCAAATCAATACGAAAAGTTCACAGAATCCGTAAATATCTCACATGTTCCATATTACTTGATTGTTAGAAGACGAGACATTCTCAAGATTTAAGGTGTCACCAAATTAGATTCAAGAAGGAATTAGATTCAATCCCAAGAATTCTTAATTAGGTATTTTGCATATGAAAAATGCTTCGATGCATTAACTTAGATATTATATATATTAACGAAGATGTACGAGATTTGTATTTAAATTAATCCTCAAAGTGTAATTACATATACAATTAAAAGCGAATCAAACAGAAACACTTATTAAGTATTAAAACATATGCTAAATTGATAACAAAATGTGTGTACACAAAATGATATAATTGTTTGACATATATCCTATTCTATGACAAGAAAACAAGTATTACGATTAATTTACTTAATAATAAACAATTTGAATATTCTTTCATGTCTTAAATGATAATATATATATCGCAGAAAACCATCCCACATCAATTTTTCAATATATACCTGGACTTAACCTCTAGATTTTTTTCCCTCTCTCCCTCCAAGTCACCATCCATTAAAATTAAATTTTATTAACGTCCTTGTTTGAAGGAACGCAATAGCTACTTTGGGACAGATCTTGTAATCAGACGACGATCACACCAGGAAATGATACCCTCATTCTTTAAACTTCTGAATCAAATTAACGAAAGGTCTTTTTCTTTTTTGAAACAAACCAATGGCATAAAAGTTAAACGGATTTCTCTTTTATTTATCACCGAATATCATAGAAACTTAAGTAATTTTTATGAAGCATTTACAATAAGTTAAGCTACCAGCTTACATCTGTTTCCTATATATACTTTTGAAGATTAAAAAAAAATATTGAACTTAAAAAAAATATAAGTTTTAGTATATATCAACTACTTTTAAATTAATTTATTTCACGGTTGTATTAAAAATAA
Source organism: Argiope trifasciata (assembly GCA_026543055.1). Classification (NCBI taxonomy): domain Eukaryota; kingdom Metazoa; phylum Arthropoda; class Arachnida; order Araneae; family Araneidae; genus Argiope; species Argiope trifasciata. Next base: position 4,573,762 of record JAPMOQ010029835.1, read on the forward strand.
TTTTCCACGTGCCAATACTTATTAATATTTTTTTTAAAGTTACTAGTACGATGAAAATTGCCTTTTATATCAATTAGAATAAATTAGGCATTTTTTTAAATTTAATGAATTTGAGTTCCAAAGAAAATTTATTTTAAATTTACATGATTCAAGAATTACAATCTCGAAATTTTGTCGACCAGTGCTTCTATTGGATTCGTTTAGTTAAAATACAAGAATAATTCTTTTAGTTCTTCTATTCTAATCAGAATTCTCTCTAATTCTATCAGGCCGAACTATACCTTCTACGAATTAAAAAAAAATATTCCATGTAAACTAAATAACAATATTAAATTTATAAGTATTATTAATTGTTTCTTTTTTTACTTAATTTACTGTTTTACAAATACATCAGAAAACTTTTGGTTTTGTTTTTTTAGTAGCCAAAAACCCACCGTTTCTCGAAAAAGGTACATGAACTTTGTATTTCACTAATATATTACGTGGAAATCTTTCATCCGCGGTAAAAAATAAATAAATGAAATAAAATAAATTACGGGAAAATCCGTTTTCTCTAGATTATCATACTTTAAAATTACATTTTCTTGGAAACTTCATTTTTAAATTAATATAAAAAGTTGCAAAATACATTTATCATTGAAGAAGCGGAAACTTTTAAATTATATATTATTTGTTCTTAAAAATTATAGATTTCTTTACAATTAGATACTTTTCATCAAGAAACAAAATCACTCTCCTCCCTCTTCATCTAACAAAAATATAAAACAAAAAGAAATCACCGAAAAAGTTTTTCGGACAGAATTTTTTTAATTTGATGAAAATCAATTACTTCATATAAGTCGGGAAAGAAAAGAATAGCCAAGTTAAATTCATTCTGTGCAATTTAAATATTCCGGGAGAGCCAAATTTTCAGCAATTACAATAATTCAGATTCCGATACTAGACATAACCAATCGATACTTAAGCTATTCGTTAAAACAGTTCATTTATTCTTCTTGGAACGTATCTAGTCAAATACTTTCGATTAAAGAAAACATATAATCAGTTACGTATCGTTACTTTTTGTTTTTTCGTTTATTATATCTTTGGCTTTTTTATTTTTTATCAGTTCTTGATAAAAGACAAAACTGTGCAGATCATATGAAAAGTTCGAAGACAAAATGTATGAAAAGAAAAACACTGAATAATCTACTTATACTTTATTTAAAAACATTATTCCATATTTTCTTTCTGTCGGAAATATCCATTCATTCATTATACCTATTAGCATGAAATATAGTAATATTATTTACATTATGATAATTATTAATTTTATAATAGCATTTTTGCTAATATGTTGCAGCTGTCATTAATTCATAGAATTTTATAAAGTAAACAATTGGCGCTTTTAAATCAATTTTTTAGTTTTAATTATCATTAGAACATGATTCGGTACAATATATAAGAGAACATCTTTGTGATAAAAAATTTTGAGAATAAAGACAAAATATTTATAAAGTAATAGTTTTTATGAAGGACATTTTGAATATTTTCATATTTTTTTCATTTTTTACTACATACTCAGCCATAATTTTTATACAATAATGCCATTAGAATCTTCCAAGACCTATGAAAATTACAGTAAATGTATATAAAAACCAAAGATACAAAAACTAAAAAAAATTAATAAAAAAAACGTTGTCAAAAGCAAAAAGAACTGATCATTTGTGTTTTATTAAGTATCTTAAACCAATTGATTTCAATAAATTGGTTTCGTCTCCCTTATTATACAACTTTTGGAAATAATTTATAAGAAATTTCCTAAAATTATTTAATATAGAATGAACATTACTTTTCAATTTACTTGAATCTAATGAATTTCAATTCAAATGAAGGTAAAAATAATTTGTTAATATTTAACACTTCAAAACTGAAAATCGACATCGAAGACAAAAATTCATATTCTTTGAATTGCTATGCAATAAATGGAAATTGGCATGAATGCTCGTATTTATTAGCTTTACGTAAGAAACGGGTGATAAATGTATGCCATATAAAGGAATAATATGAAAATTAAAACTTTCAGTATTAAAAAAAACACTGAAAATCCAAGTATTCGTTACCCCTTAGCAATCTAATACATTGATATAGGTAAGAAAAAAACGTTTTTAAATAACTTCACATTGAAATTTTTTTATGTCTAACTACTCATTATTGTCAATTGAATGTCTGAAAATCTAAAGCAAAACAAATGAAAATAAAAGAAAAAACTCAATTTAAATCTGAATGCAGCGATTTTATTTATTACACGCGCTCAGTACACCTGTCATCTAAATCGGGTGTGACAACTCAGTGACTATGAAATATTGTTTTATATTATTTGCTTAACATATTCTAACATTAATTTCAAAACAAAATTCAAATTCAAAATATATATAAACTGGAATCACAATTTTTAATGAATTAAGATAGCCACCGCCTTATTTACGAAATATTAAATTAAGTAGGCTTGGGTACTATCTGTCTTCTGTCAAATTATTTTTAATATAATAGCAATACAAACAAAAATTAAAATATGGAACTTCAGATTATATAATATGATATTAAAAATTATCAAATGTTTTGAACATCATATTTAATTGTTAACTTTACTTCGCGCCGCTTTGAAAGTTCCCCACAAAACAATCTCTAACCTAACAGAATTGTTTCGCAGGTCTACTGGTGAAAACGGATATAAATATACTAATCGTTAATCCAACGCTGCGTGAACGAATGAATGGTTTTGCTCCCGTCAGCTGTAAACAAAAGCAGGGTTCCCGTCAATACAAGCGCGAGCTTTCCTTTCTATTATGGCACTTTTGGCAGCAGAAGTTTTCAGGCAAATTTTCTCTTAATTCTGTCCGTAAACAAAACCGAAAAATTTGGGATAATTTTACTTACTCGCATGTCACTTTTGCCAATCGCTCCATGGTTCATGATGTTAATCCAACACGTTTTACTGTAGCTAAAAAAACAAAAACAAGCCACACTCTATTTGAACGTTTATCACGCGTTCGAGCACACGCGACAACGGCTTGCAGCGTAGACAAGCGATGTTACCTCTTGTGTGGCGATCGAGACATGGCGGCGAATCGCCAGCAGGTCAATACCACACGCTTTAGTTTAGGTTTTTTCACGCCAGATCGCCTAGGGTTGCCACGATTCGGGGCTGCGTTGGCGTTTAATTAGAGCGCCAGTTCGTGTTCGGAAGAGAAGAATACTTGTTTTCGTTTTTCTGCCGTAAAAAGAATGAAGGGGAGAAACTTTTATACACGAATTTTCGTGACCACGAAGAAAGAAAAAGCGACAGAAAATAAAGTTTAACTTTGTTGAAATATGTGATCCCAAAACTTTGATGTCTGCACGGAAAGTGAAGAAATGTCCTATCGGGCAAGAAATTGTAGACAGCGAAGATGAGTTAATTGAAAAGAACAGTCCGTATTGTCTCACGTATTCTTCCAACCTCCATGAAACATTATGTATATTATTTCAAATTATTCTAACATTTTTAAAAATTTATTCTATTTACTAAATATATTTTTAAAAATTTCATATATGAATGTAATTATGCATTTAAATTTATTTTATTCAATTAAGAAAATTCAAATTTATTTTATTCATTTATTCAACTAAAAATTTTTTTGCCGATTCTTTTAGCGAATTTTTAAATTTGTTTATTTTAAATGTCAATGTTATTTTAAAGTCTAAAATCTTTTTAGCTGTTATTATTTTATAGTTACATGATTAGAAAAATTTGATAGAAGGAGTTTTAAATCAATTGAATAATATATAAAGACAATATATTTTCTTAAATTTATGTTCCGTTAAGGTAAAAAATAAATAAGTTCAACGATCAAATATTTAAAATTTTCATTTAAGCAGATTTAAAGTTAATTTATCTATACATATAATACAGCTCAATGTGTGTGTTGGCGCTCTACAGGCCAGATCGTTGGACCTACAGCTACCAAATTTCGTACATGTATACCTTGGAGGTCGGGAGTGTGCACCTCGGAGCCCCTTTTTCGAATTTTTATTTAGAATCTCAATGAATTAAAAATCAAGCGGAATTTCGATGTTTTCTGCTATAGCTTCCGAAATTATTATCGCACAAAAATGAATTTAGCATCAAATTACAGGTAAAAAAAATTAGCTTTCTAATGGTATCAGGTTTTGTAACGAATTCTGTATGTTGCCATCAGATTGTATAGACTCAAATTTAAAAATAAAGAATTATTTCAAATTAAACATATAAAAATGTAATTTTCAGCTCGTGTCTGTATGAAACGAAATAAATAAAATGTTTTTTTTCTAAAAAGAAAATGTAAAAAAAAGTATGTGACTTTAATATTAATAAATCAGCTTTATTTAAGACAAATATGGTTATATATATATATATATATATATTCAATTCAAAGTCAACAGCTAATTTGTTAAGTTTTAATAACAGAAATGCATCTACAAAAAGGTCTAAATGAAGTAAATAACTACATAGTATGTAACATGAATCTATAAATCTAATACTATAATACGAGGAATGGTTGCCAAGTCGAAAATCGCCCCAGAATTAATAAACTCCGGTAAACTTGGGGGTCTGGGGTTTTTGGCCACGAGGAATCGATTGGCGCCGGTTTTGAAGCGCTACGATCGAGCAGTTCGGAGTTACAGATAGGATATTTTCAAACTTTATTAGTTCGCCATAATGGCTACTTAAATTTTCAAGCGGTAACGTGCTGCCATCTATAGCCAATATGGCGAACTAATAAAGTTTTATGTTTATGCTGTTATAGGTTTATAATATGTTTCTTATGTATGTATATATGTTTGGTTTTTCTAAATAAATTTGTCAAAAATATTGAACTTCAACACACTTCAATCTTTACCTTTACTTTACCTTTTATAGAATAGTTCCCTTTCCAAACTCTAACTTTGTTTAGAATAGTTTACAATGGTGCACTTTAACCGGTTATCTTTTCACCAATGGTTTCACAAATTTTCTTATGGCATGTATTGTTTTGATAAATCACAATTGAAAATTTAAATCTTCGAGTTAGCTTCGATATCTGTTTTCTCCGAGCGGAGCTCGGTCACCCGCTGGTGCATAAAAAAATGAAGAATGTTTAGCTTTGAAATAAAAAGAAATAAACTTCAATCAACTCAGCCTCTAAAACTGACTGATTTATGAATATTTGAAGATCACTATTAAATAAAAACGGGTAATTTAAAAGCACTTCATCAACCATTCCAAAGCTGGTAAACCAATCAACGTCCAGGATTTCTCACTTGCCTAAGAATGAAAATGCTGAATGTTCCAAACATTTCTATTCATAACTTCATAATTCGATCAAATTTGATAGCAGAAGACAGAAACCTTCATTTATTTATTTGAAAGTTGAAGTGTCAGAAATATTTCGTAGAATACGATTTCTTATAACTAAAAGATGTAAAAAAGAATTAATATTTTTTTAATTATGTTTATATACCAAAATAAAATAAAATATTATTATTCGCATCATTTAAATCCTTTTGAAAGTAAAACTAAAACCTGAATTTTATGATGAATCAATTCTTGAAATAATACATAAATTATTGTAATTATTCAGTAGTAAACATAATGATTCTCTTTTACTTATATTTTAGAGAAAATTCTTAGTTTTGGTAAAAAAAATATATTTTTATATTAATTTGCAGTTTAATCATTTCGATTTTAATATAAAGTTGAAATTTTGCGAGAATTGGGGAGAAAATTTTGCGAGATAATTAGAGATATATAGTACATTACTGGCTTAAGGCCTTTATAACTACACGAGTGAATTATTTGACAGTCAAAATTTGAAACTTTAAAATATTTTGATGAAGTAGCTATTAAAAGACAAGTTACATAAAGTATTTAATTGACAATGGCGTCACACACAGTATATAACTGACAATGTCGTTTCATAAAGTATTTAACTGATCATTTTTAAGAGTATTAAGAATGGCGAACCGGCTGGTTGCCATAAGTGGTTAGTAGAATAATAAATATGTAAAATTTAAAAATAAAAAGAAAACAGTGGATATTGCATTCCATTAGTATTACAACTGCAAATAATTTGTAATGACACAAAACCAAAAAATAAAGAAATTTGTTAAAAAAATTAATTAGATTTAAAATTTGAAAAATTGTAGAATAATGATTTTTTAGTAATTTATCATCTACATTTTAATTACTTTTTAAAATTATACTCTTAATTATAACAACAACAACAGCCCATACACTAAAAAATTGCATTTAATAGACAAAGCAATTGGAGCTACTAAAACAATAAAAGGCATTGTAAAATATGTCTAAAATATCTGAAAAATTTAAAAATTAAAAATAAAACATAAAATTATGCGAAAATAAAATTTAAGTCATGGTAAAATTATAACTTTTAATTTTAGAGTTGATCTATAATTTAGCGAATTGTCGGAAAATGATTTTTGTGGGATAATATATTTCCAAATTATTAGAGGAAGTATTAGAATTTTGATTTATTTTTAATTAAAATTCCAATAAAAGTTTTGACAACTTTTCTGAGTGAGCATCTATTCAAAATTTGATTATCTTCCTTCAGGCCAATTATCTACTTTATAACGTTTTTTTTTGCGCGGAATTTAATCATGCATATAGCAATTTACAAATAGATGCAAATTTATCAACGGCATGTGTAAAACAAGGGGGAGTTATCTGCTCTGCATTTTCCAGCTGAGGTTTTATATCGCTCACTTCGCATAAAACTATGAATCTTCGGTAAATTCGTAAATGCCTTTTATGGCAATAGAGAGTAATAGTTCGGAAATATAGATTGAAAATATAGATATTGTAATCTATCTACATATTGGATCGTAGTTATAATCACAAGATAAAAAAATTTTTCATTTAAGTTATTTCCTTGTTTGAGTTATCACATTTACATGAGCCGCGGTGGCTTGGTGGTAAAGTCTTGGCTTCAGAACCGGAAGGTTCGAGTCACGATTCCACGAAGAAGCACTGTGTAAGAGGGTCGACGTTAATTACGTCGGGGTAAACGTCCTACCGCTGGTATGGTGAGGAAGTTTGGAGCGGGGTTGCCAGTTCAGGTGTCGTCCTCGTCGGTTCAAAATTATGAGGTTCGTCCCAAAATAGCCCTAATGTTGCTTCGAAATGGGACGTAATATGTATATAACTAACTGCGTTTACATGCATGCGAATGTATATATAGGCAGATGATAATCTTTTTAGTAGATATTGCTCAAAATTAAAAAATAATTTTAAACACTAAATTTGTGTACCAAATTTTTTATGCCTAGCTTTTTGCTTTTCGAAGTTACAGAATTGTATTCAAACAGTCAGCCAGATTCCTGTCAATGGAATCATTCAAAATTTGGTACAAGTGTGCAAATTTGTTAAAGTCCATGCACCAAATTTCATTTGTCTAACAACTTAAAGCTGTTATGTGTTATTATGTTTACAGAAGTGTTGCCAAAAATATGTTTTGAGCCCTCGGTGAAGCCTGGAATGTCAAGAATCAAAATCTCGAATTCGAATTTGTTGATGTTTTCAATATTTCCTTTATACTCCGTATACTAGAAAACAAAAATTATCAAAGTTTTTGATTCAAAAGATTAACGAAAGCCATCATTTATATATATTTTTTCATAAGCGTTAAGATATACACAGTTATATAATCGTATACATCGATGCAGCATTTTAAAAGCATATTCAACTAGGGAAAAAATAATAGCGTCGATTACAAAACGGACTTACTTTTTTTTTTTTCATCGTTACCAATTTCCAGATTCTCTTGGCTTCTAATTTTTAATTAAATAAAAACATTAAATGCAACAGGAAATTCCGTATACCTGAACATTTTAATAGAAGAATACATTTTTCACGCTGTATTAATTTAATTGCAGGTAAAATTATGGTAATTTCAATTTACAGCGGCTCGTAAACAGTTGGAGCGTAAAACTTTTACGATTCAGTTCAATGTTTCTCTCACTTAGTTGCTGCATTTCTTCATAATTAAACATGCATCTCAAGAAAAGCATTTTATATTTGGAGAATATCTGCGATTTTTTACAATTCTTGCATATTTTTTTTTAAATCATCTTTCTATAGTACAGCAGATTAGTTTAAAATCAAGAATTTATTTGAAAGGAAACTGATTCTGCTCTAATGTCAGGAATTTTATAATATAATTTGCATATCCTGATTTTTTTTTGCTTTTTTTTAGATAGTTGCTTTGTTTATATTAATGCTTTATGAAAAAAAAATTATCCTTAAATTTATAGAAAATGTACTAAGTTTGAACTTTTTTTATGACATATTTCTTTAAATTTTAATTCAAAATAAATTTGTAAAAAGTAAATTTTAATATCGACCAGATGTCTTGAAATAGTTGAGATTATCCAGATACATTTCAACTCGCTTTTTCTCCTAAGAAGGTAGAAAAGAATATGATTTTATTGAACGTAATAGAAAAAAGACATATTTTAAAATTAGGTTCCATTTGTTCTCCACGGAAAGGAATAATATGAATATGGGGGGAAGCATTGATAAGCATCTGTTTACTATTTTACATCTCGACCCAAGCGTAAAGTATTTGAAACTGTTCTCTTGAAACTTTTACTAAAAGATTCTACAAGGATTTTTTTTTTTTGACATTTGTCGTTTTAAGGAAGGGAATCTTAGGTATATTTGAAGATATGAATAGTTTTTTAGTGTTTTTTGTCATTTCACTTGCAATGTAGGAAGTCCGAAACTGTAATTTTTTAAAGAGAATGCGTTTGAAATTATTAAATAAAAAAGTGAAAACTGGACCAGGAAATAAAAGAAAATTCCAGAACAAAGTAATATGGGTTAATTTAAGATAAAAATCAGGAAATTAATGTAGATTAAAAATAACATTATATATGAATATTTAATTTTTGAGGAAATTTCTAGAAAATGATTTTGAGAAGTAAAGTTTGCTAAATATATGAATTTTTTTTACTTTCTTAGACGATATTTATCGATGAGATTAGAGGTAATAATTAAAAATAGTTCTCAAGGGTGGAGCAGAATATAGATTAGTCTTAATTTTGAAGCATTGTTTGATATCAAAAATACGTCTTTGTGTCAGAATGAATCGTACATAGAGGGACCCAACAATACCAATAATAATAATAATTAGCGTTTTTAGGCTTTAAATAAACTATCCATTTGTGTCGATTTTCAATTAACTTTCCTGAACTGTTTTGTGTTTTCATTTTTTTTCAAATACAATGGTGGTAAAAAAATCCCAACACCAATAAAAAATTATCGTAAAGTAATGAAATTCGGACTATGATTTTTATGTATCTTAACATATTAATTGAACTTTGATTTTTGTTAGATAGCATGTTTAATTGATTAAAGTTTCAGGATCATCAGTTAATTTAAGCTCAAGAAAATGCATTTTAAATGTGAAAAGTTATTGCATTATTAGTCGGTGTAACCGCCACAATTTTGAATGGAAGCCTGCAAAGGTGCATGCATTGTGTCATACAGGTGCCGAATGTCGGATTATGGTGTCGAGTTTCTTGCTTGTTGTACTTTTTCTGCAAATACTTGGATGGTCAATATTGGCTGTGAATGATGCTGGAGTTGTCGTCCAATGATATCCCAGATGTGCTCAATTGGTGACAGATCTGGTGATCTCGCAGACCAAGGAAACATGTCGACACTCTGTAGATCATGTTGCTTTAAAACAGTGGTAAAAGGACGAGCATTATCTTGTTGGAAAATCCCCCCTGAATGCTGTTCATGAATGACAACACAGCAGGTTGAATTACTAGACTGACTTACAAATTTGCTGTCAGTGTGTTAGGAATAATCACGAGATTGCTCCTGCTGTCATAAGGAAATTGCTCTCCAGACCATGACTCCAATTGTAGATCCAGTGTGTCTGGGCCACAGACAGTTTTGTTGCAGGCGTTCCCTGGCCTCCGTCTGACCAACATACGACCATCACTGTCACAAGGCAGAGCCAGCCTTTATCAGGAAACACAAAAGATCTGCATTTCGCCCTCCAAGGAGCTCTGGCTCGACACCACTGATGTCGTAAATGGTTGTGGCTTGGAGTCAGTGGAAGGAACGTTATAGGGAGCCTGGTTCAGAGTTGTCCTTGAAGTAACCGATCTCTAAAAATTCGCCATGTCATTGTGTTACTAAATTTCGGTCACAGGCGCAACACTAATCGCCACAGCCGTGCACCAAATATGGCGGTCTTTCCTCTCAGACCGCCCCGTGACCGCCCGGAACTCGGTCTTCTTGAGGCAGTACCATCCCTTGAACACTGCTCCCAACAATCATGCACAGTGGATACATTCCAGCCAAGTCTTTTTACAATATCACGGGGGGGGGGGGAAATCTACCTTGTAGTAGTCCTATTTTACACGACGTCGTTCAAAGTGGTTGAGCTGTTGATAATAGTTTCTTCGTCTTTTTAAAGGCATTATTGGCTAATATCAACTCAATATGTCAAATTTCAAAGATAAAATACCCTCACAAACCTTATGGCACGCATTTAAAACAAACCTGATTTGCAAATTCTGAGTGACGCCACAAGCGCCACACTTATGTGCAAAGCACGAAATTTCAATCAGTCTCATCTTTCAGATGTGTTTATACATATCTATAAACACACCTACCAGTTTTGATTTATCTGACACAAGTCTTTCTTGGTGTAGGGATTTTTTTCAGCCAGAAACTAAAGTAATCTGGCCAACAGATGCTTCTAATATTGAACTATCTATTTGAATTGTAAAAAAGCATACAGGCCTTATCTTAGAGACAGGAAGCTTACTTACAGTTCTGCTTATGAAAGAGCTACTTCTGAATAATGCACTAAAGCTTTCTTACATCTTATGTAGAATTTTATCTAATGATAGAGCGATTCAATTACATCAAGAAGGAAGAAAGAATACATTAAAAATATTTATTAGGACGGGCATACTTTTAGAATACATTTGCATTTGTAACATTTCTGTCTTATAAATAAATGCTTATTTTATTACATCTACGGTTAATAGCAACGTCCACATCATACATAACAAAAAATATGTAGTAGGGACATGCATGTATACATTGTTAACACTATCTATCTATATATATTGGCTGCAATTATACATTTGCTGCTGTGAACTTAAAATAAAGTGATTCGTTCAAAGCAATAGGACAAAATCTTGAAAAAAAAAATGCTCCAAATATTATTATAAGAAGTACTTGAGATAATTATTAATTTATAAGTGAAAGTAAGATATTCCATGACTTAAAAGAAGAAATTTTTAATAACTTTTTTTCTCTAAAACTGAACAGTTAATATTACTTCATCATTCTATATAATGATAATGGTAATTTAATATCTAATTCCTTTTCATTCTTTAGGTTTATTCTGTTATTAGTGTCTGTTTAAGTGGCCATAAACCTAGTATCAGGGTGTCAGTTCCAGTTTTTATCTGGTATGAATCCTCTTATATCTTTAATATCTGGAACATTCCGGATAAAAGTCTGAAAAAGTCTAGACATTTAATGAGGGAAAAAAATATCTTGGTATCCTTACAAAAGCTAATAAGATAATTTTTTTGTAACGCATTTACGTGCTTATTGTTTTACAGGAATGTAATCTAGTGTTGACTTAAGCTTAAAAAAAAACTCTAAAATATAAATTTATGGGCTTACTACTCTTAACCAATATTTGATTAACTTAATTATCATTCAGATCTGGCATGTTTTACTTTAGTTTTTCATAGTTATACATTAATTTTGGAAGCAAAATTACATCTTATTTCTATCAATATTAAAAGAATTTTAATAAAATTGTTAAAAAATGAATACAATAGTTTAAAAAATTACTTAACATTATAATAAATTAATAAAATAAATCAATGAAAAAACTTACTGCTTTATTCTCTATCTTTCTCTGCAAAAATGCAGTTGAATATTCTTTAAAATAAACGAGATAATGCTGTCAAAAAATTTTAAATAGAGGAATTTATATATTTATGTTATTAATATTAGGTGTACGATGATAAAAAGCAGCCTTACTCGTGTAAATATTTAATAATATATAAAAGTCAGAGTTATACATTTTAAATTCCTTTTTATTATTACACAGAACTTTCTAAAATAATAGTATAATTAAAATTCTAAGCAATTTTATGTTTAATTCTTATTAATTGGTGAATATAAAATTGTGAACTTCAATTTTCTTTTTATAAAAAAACTATTTTATAATTTACTAGCCGCATTTGACGACCAGTTTGTTCACCCGCTTATTAATTTATTAGACTGTTAAATTACTAATATGGGGTGGATTTCTTTTTAAAAACATTTTGCGCGTTATTTAATATTACTAAAACATTTGAATCCATTTAAGCAGCTTACTGCAATTTACAAAACGTACATATTGTGAAATAAAAGTGGAAATGAAAATCAGACTACGGATTATATGATTGTCAAAAGCACGTGTTTGAATGTTTTGATGAAGAGTTTGAATACCATAAAAACATAGTTTCTGATTATATAGCAAATTCAATTAAAAATATTATTAAAGTTAAATTAAAAATTGTACAAAGATGGAATATATGTGCTTAAAAAGATAATTTTTAAAGTCTTTAATATAAAATAAAAAGCATTTTTTATAAGATAATTGTTTTGGAAGAAATGAGTATCAATTTCATGAGCCAAGTCAAAGCGATCGAAAATTAGGTGACATTAATTTTAAAATATAAAATTTTTTACAAAACAATTTAAAAAAAATCATATATGGAATTTTTTCAAAAACAATTATTACATTTTAAATATTCTATTGTGCAAAGGATTGGTATCTCTTCAATTTTATTTAGAAGGTTACACACATTTAGGTTTGCGTCGTATTAAAGAACATAAAATGCATGAAATAATAATAAATTGATAAATATAATCTGTAACTTGATATACTTTGTATTCCATTTTTTTTTTCTATGAATTATACACCCAGTTGTGTACGTGGGAAATTTATCTAGAAAACTAATCCGTAATAAGAATAATAATATTCTCTTTGAAGCTTTATATACCTTGTCTTATCTTTTGTTTTTAACGGATTATTCATCCAGTTATATTCCTTAAAAAGTTATATAGCAAGTTAAATCGTAAAATAAATAATAATGTTCTCTTTACGACTTTTTATACTTTGTCTTCCAATTTGTTTTTCAAGAATTATTCATCCAGTAATGTTCAGGCGAAATTTATCTAGGAAGTTAATCCGGAAAGTAATAATAACAATAATAATAAAGCTCTCTTTATGACTTTATATACCTTGTCTTCCATTTTTTTTTTCAAGAATTATTCACCCAGTTATGTTCATGCGAAATTTATCTAGGAAGTTAATCCGTAAAATAATAATTATTATAATAATGATAATAAAGCTATCTTTATGACTTTAT